>JAYMSH010000222.1:0-12797 GCA_036897905.1 Aragoa cleefii | reverse complement strand
AATTACTTTGAAGCTTTTGATCCTAGTTTAAGTATTTATGAAGAACTGTCTTACTTTTTGAGCAGTTAACCTCCTTCCTGCTCATATGATTTATTAGAGTTTACGCCAAATTGATCATACTTGACTTGTTTACAAATCTCATTTTGAAGCACTTCACCATGGTCGGAATTTTTTTTATCAGTACTTCGTTTGTTTACTAAAATGTTACGATCTTCTTTCTTAATAGTGATCGAGCGCGAAAGTTGGACGAGCATTTGAATAGGCAGAGCAAATATGTTTATTAGCACTTCATTTGTTTCCTAAGATGTTACAATCTTCTTTCCTAATAGTGATTGAGAGCGAAAGTTGGACAAGCATTTGAATAAGCTGGTCAAATATATATTTATTAATACTTCGTTCGTTTCCTTAAATGTTACAATCTTCTTTTTTAATAGTGATCGAGCGGGAAAGTTGGACGAGTATTTGAATAAGCTGGTCAAATATACTATTTATTAATACTTCATTTGTTTCCTTAAATATTACAATCTTCTTTTTGAATAGTGATCGAGCACGGAAGTTGGACGAGCATTTGAATAAGCTGAGCAAATATGAGGTCATTTCCTTGAAGAAGCAGCAGCAGCGAAAAGAGCTATCGACTAGTGAAAGATCAAGTGGTTCAGCGGTCAAGATTGGATCTCAGTTATATCGAAACCCTTCAGAACTTGGAATTCAGAAATTCGATGATCGGCCTAAGAATGGTGGTCTGAGTAAACGTTTACGGACTTCAGTCGCTGATCCTCGGGTTTGTGCATCTCTTACATCTCCAAGTGTTCATGAGTGCATTTATGTTCAGTAAATATTTTCTTTCTTTCAATATGCTATGTTTTGCTGGACTTCTCAGATATCGTTGTAATCCATTGTGATACATCGTATTTTACTGGGTTTAGGAAGCTGACAGTGAAAATTACTGTTCCTCTCTAACTCGGGAAGTGCGGTCATAAAAGTCAACTTATACTCTGCAATTCTTTAGCAGCTACAGATGCTTTTAATGGCGAATAATATTTAGAATTATGCAGTCTTAGCATACTCTATTATTGAGCAAGTTAATTGAAAACTGATTCATGCATCACATTGGTAGTTCTTAGTGATTTTTCTTGTCAGGTTGTGCATATTTTACACATTTTCTCAGTCCACTTTCCTCAGTAATTCGATTTTACCCTGGGGGGTGACTTCACTGCTATTTCATTCAGAAACTTATTAGTTTTACCTTCC
Organism: Aragoa cleefii; assembly: GCA_036897905.1. NCBI lineage: Eukaryota > Viridiplantae > Streptophyta > Magnoliopsida > Lamiales > Plantaginaceae > Aragoa > Aragoa cleefii. The sequence goes on along the minus strand of JAYMSH010000222.1, from coordinate 11,546 downwards.
TTTTCAGGCAGAAAGCAGGAATAACGGAATGCTGCGGCAGCCTTCGCCTGTGTCAAAAGAAAGAGATCTGCTTAAAGATACCATAGATTCTGATGTGGCTGAGGAAAAAATAAGGAGATTGCCAGCTGCTGGAGAAGGCTGGGACAAGAAAATGAAAAGGAAACGCTCAGTTGGTGCTGTTTCATCAAGATCTGTTGATAATGATGGGGAACTAAAGCGACCATTGCATCACAAGCTTTCTGGCGAATCCAGCATGGAGACCAGTGAATCCACTCATAGTTTCAGGTGAGTACACTTGGTGTAATTTTTCTGTAGCTTATTTCCTGGGTATGTATTAGTGGATCTCTTAATAAAAATAAATAAATAAATAAAATAACAAAAAAAAACTGATTTGCCAGAACTTAGTTGTAACGGTACTGCAGAGTTGGCATACCAAAAAAGAAGAAAGAAAGGTACTTCAAAGTTGTCTCTAAGGAAAAATGCTATTTTTTAGATATTAAATCTGAGTAATCTGTGAATTTGGATGCAGTTTGTTATGTATGTAACAGTTGTCTTATGTAAAAGGTTGTCTGCTGAAAGTTATCTGGCACTGTGCATATCCGTAGTACCTTAATAATCTTCTTGAGACTGATGATTTGTTTGTGATATCATAAGATTTTTACACTTGGAAACTTGTTCCACAGATCAGGAGCTTATGGCGGCAGTAACAAAGATCCTACATTATCTCCTGCTGGTTCTACTGCCCGGACAACTTTAAAAAGTGAACTAGAAAAATCCTTGCTCACAAGGGATCTATCCACTGGACCGATTAAGGAACGAGCCATTGGAAAATTAAATGTCAAGTATGTGCCTATCACTTCTTGTAGGAATCTATAAATCAATACATTTCAGTTTTTCTTGTCAACTTTTTGATGCATGATCTGTTAATGATTCCGTATTTCATTATTAGGTTAAATAATCGTGAGGACAACCACCCCATTTGTCCTAGTCCGATTGTAAAAGGAAAAGCTTCAAGGACCCCACGGAATGGCTCTATGGTTGCAGCTAACTCTGCTGCTAATGTTCCCCGTGTACCTGGACCTCTGGAAAGCTGGGAACCTCCCCCAGGTTTAAACAAAACTCCCCCACTTGGTGCTCCTAACAGTCGAAAGCGTGCTATGTCAACAGGACCATCTTCTCAACCAATAACTCAATGGGGTGGTCAGAGGCCACAGAAGATTTCTCGAACAAGGAGGACAAACCTTACACCTGTATCAAACCATGACGAAGCACAAATGCGATCTGAAGGAGGTTCTCCTTCTGATTTTGGTCACCGGTTTAGCTCTGGTGCTACTAATCTTCTGTCAAAGGCAGCTAATGGAAACCAAAATTTCAAAGTAAAAGTTGACAATGTTGCATCTCCAGCGCGTTTGTCTGAGACTGAAGAATCTGGTGCTGGTGAAAACAAAACAAAGGAAAAAGGCGTCGTCGGTGTAGATATGGAGGAAAGGGCCACGAATGCGGCTCAGACTATTGGGTCTTCACCAATTCCTATTAAAAAAAATAAAATTATGACTACTGAAGAATCTAGTGAAAGTGCTAGGAGACAAGGGCGCAATGGTAGAGTGTCGCCATTTTCTAGGTCTAGTGTTTCTCCAACAAGAGAGAAGTTGGATTTATTGCCGACGACCAAGCCTTTACGAAATGCAAGGACTGGTACGGAGAAGAACGGAAGGTAATGGGCGAATTTGTTGGATTGTCCAGACATAATTCTGCTAATTTTATTTTAGTCTTTTTTTTCCCTTATGCTCAGTGCTTTTTCATGCCTTCGCAGCAAATCAGGCCGTCCTTTAAAGAAGCTCTCAGAACGGAAAGGCTTTTCTCGTCTTAGCCATGTGGCTAAAGGGAGTTCACCTGATTGTAGTGGTAAATCTTTTTCTTTTTTTTTTCAATGGAATCATTTATTAAGATGAAAGCACAAGCAGTGAAAATGCTGTTACAAGTTCCAATCCAGTGAACCCGAAGAAGACGTAATTTTCATGTTTCTTTTCAATCCTAAACAATCTCTTGGCTGCAAAAGCAATTCTGATACCGAGTACGGGAAGTCCACAGCCTTTCTTGCCGGAGGCCAGTTTGATTTTAATGAACTTCATGACATCTGTTTGATTTACCCAGATGGAAAATAATCTTATTTCGAGCATAAATTTGACCAGATTATACCGAATGAAATTGTTTTCCATTGTTCTTTGCAAACTTATCCCCCCACCCCACCCAACCTGATAAGAGAGCTACTGTAAGATTGGAGCCAATGGCCTTTTGATGACTCACAACTTTCTATTGTTATTTGGCAGCCTATACCATCATGCAGTCCGCACCTTTATTGCTAATTAGATCCCCAGCCTATACCAGCATGCAGTCCGCACCTTTATTGCTAATTAGATCAGGGATCTGAATCACATGCAGCTTTCCATTTTTTCTTTGTTACTTTTGGAGATATTGTGGATTATGGTCCAGATTGCATGCAGGACTTTATTATTAACCCTTACATGTTCTGCTCTTGACCATTTCTTTTGAATCTTTAATCTCTTCCCTTCGTTTTTTTTTTATTGTAAGAGATCATCGACTTTTATACGACTGTCCTGTTTCATTGCTACAAAGTACATTCTGACGTAAAGACTAAAGGTGCAAACCCAGAAAGAAAAAGCGAAAACTCCAAGCTAATGTCTGTTTCTTGTATTTCGTTTCTTATATCAGCGAAGTTGATGCATTTTGATTTTCAGGGGAATCAGAGGACGATCATGAAGAGCTCTTGACAGCTGCTAATCTTGCTTACAAGTCTAGTCGTATGTAGCTATCATCTGCTCTTCTATCATATTTATTGTTTTAGATTTCTTACTCTTAAGTTATGCAAATGATCTGTTGATTTTACTCTGCAGTTAATTCATGTCCAAGTGTATTCTGGAAGATTGTTGAGGCCTTATTTGCTTCTATTGCCCCCCATGAAAAATCGTACTTATCAGAACAGGTGATTACGTCATTGATTTCTACCTCATCCATTTTTTACCCTCTGCGAATCATGTGATTCTTCCGAGTTCTTCTTATCTAATTATTCTGTACTTTAATCAGTTGAAATTAGCCGAAGAGTCTTGTGCCAATTCGTCTCAGACATGTAGCAATGGTGATACTGTTCAGGTGAATTTGGTTTGTTTTCGTAGTCTCACTTATCTTGCTTTTGCGTTGTTTCATTTACTCTTGTTCATGTATGTGTGGGGTTAAGTATGGCTGGCAATGGTGTTTGTATACGTTAATTTACCATTTCTATTTGCCACCACCTTCTGCAAGGTCATGGAAACTGTACCAGCATTAGTGGTAAAAGATGACTGCCATGTTAATGGTAGTACCGTGATGATTTTAAAATTCAAAAATTTTCATGTGGTAGTGGGGATACCTTGAGAAGTGTCGTTACTTTTAGCCCAAAAACAAAAACAACACGAATAACTTAGTGGCAGTCTTTATACGCAGCAGGACGATGGTTCTCCACATGCTCTGGCTCTGTGGTTTGTTTCAAGATGTCATAAGTTCAATATACCATGGTTCAACTTCTAAATTTGTAGTCTTTCTTATTCTGTTCCATCTAACTATCTTGACAGGAGGTTTATGGTTGTGAAGGCATTGTGGCGTCTGATTCGCTCTCTTTTGGAAGAAACAGAACTGTGAAAAATGATTTCAGGCCAAAGGATTCTTTGAATCCAATGGATTCTGTTGAGCAATCACAATATTTTTCTCTACTCGGAAGTTCAGATATTGAGAAAAGATATGACACAGTCACTCCAATTTATCAAAGGGTATTATCAGCTCTCATTGTGGAAGATGATATTGAAGAACTTGAAGAAACTGGATTTGGGAGACAAAGAAGTTCAGTTAGTAATTCATACCTCCCAAATGGTACTGAAAACAAACATATGGATAGACTGGATTTTTGTGAGCCAATTTTCGGTGTTCAAGCTCATAAAAATGGCAATGGACGTATAATCGTTTCTTGTAATGGGAATACAAACTTTAGCGGGAGCCACAATGCAGAGGATCGCCTATATAATAGTGAGCTACTCTCAGGAGACGGTGGATATGTACACTCAGAGGTTGAGGTGTTGGTTAGATTTTCAAGATGTGATTACAGTCCACGAAGTCTGCAGACAAATAACTATGACATTTCTTCCTTCAATTGCCCATATGAGCAGATGCGCCCTGAAGAAAAAATTTTAGTTGAACTGCAGAGTCTTGATCTCTTCTTGGAACCAGTGGTAAGGTTCAAACTAAGTAGATAAATTTGACCATATCGTTTTTGTCATTTCTTTTGTCTCACTTCTGATTCTGAGAGCAGCTAATTCTGATTATTTTCATGTATTTGTTTACCTCTTCAATTATATTTCTTCATTAATTTAGAGCTTAATTGTTCATTTTACTTGGCTTCTTAATACAGCCAGCATTGGATGATAAAGAAGATGAGGTAGTTGACCAAAGTATTGTTCAGCTAGAGAGGGAACTTCACGAACAGGTCATTTAGCTTCCTGCAAACTGAATCAGTCCTTTCCTTTTCACAAAATGTGTCATGATATTTGCTATAGAGGGGCGACATTCATTTTTCAGTTTTTATTGTTGGTTTCACTCATTTTGCAATAAATGTTTTAGTTACTTTTGTATTTCATTTTGTGATGTGTGTCCAAACCTCCAGAGTCGGAAGAAGAAGGCACGCTTGGATAAAATATACAAGGCAATGCAGGAACGTAATACTGAAAGAAGGTAAATGGATATCTATATTTTGGGGTATATGCAATTTCTGCTCAGATGGTTAAATATACTTTTCTGGATCATGCCGACTTGCCAATTTACTACCTTGCAGGGACCCTGAGCAGGTTGCAATGGATAAACTTGTTGAGTTGGCATATAAGAAACTCCTGGTTAGTATCGATGACGATTAGTCTTTATTACCTTACCAAGCCTCTGAAAATTTTTACACTGAACTAGTCATGCATTTATTTTTAGTTGGCGTTGTGTTTCTGTGAAAAAATCAACACAATAAATAAAAGTAATGGCATTAGCAATTATGCAGCATCAAGCATGGGTAATATTGAAGTTCGTCGGTTCGTGGAAATTTGTGATTGAGTTTCCAACTTAGAATATGACTTCTTATTGATAACTTTGAAGGTCATGATATTAATTTCACCTTTCTCAACATTTGATACTTAACAAGATTCGAGTTAATTTGTTTTGGAAGAATATAAATAGTAATGGAAACTCTTATTGGACTGGGAGGTAAATTAGAAACTTATTCATCTGTGGGATCAGTTGTAGTTGAAATACGCTGCTAAATAACTAAGTCTGGTTGATATTATAACTTGCAGCCTAATGAGAAATGAGAGTAATGCATAAAAAATTAGTCTGAAATACAGCTGGGGTACATGATAAAGTATTGGGAAAGCGCCTCCATGCCCTTCCCTAGGTTGTAACTGCCGCGATTGCATAAAATTATACTGATCTTTCGAAAGAGTCAAGCGGGCCACGTGTTTCATTACATAGTGTAATAATGCCTTGGATATTAGAATTATTAGCTTTGTGCAATTGTTGATCTATTTAAAACTTTAGTTGAGACGATTTTCTTGATATAATTTAGTGGTCCCAGAACAGAGTAGCATGTTCTGGTTTATCTTGATTGGAATTTGGAACACAGCAGGGAGGTGAATTCCTTACTCCAGCAAGTCAGTTATTGAAACTGGTTATATCAAGTGTAAAAGCGGTGTGAGAACTTGACATTTACTCCTTTATGATGTAGGGTGCTGCTTACTCCCTTATGTGCTCTTCTAAGAGGTTACATAATTTTCAGGCTCACCTCAAAATTCTAACACTTGACCATTGTATTCAATAGATATACCACCACGTGTTCTGAGTAAACCGTAAATAACCTTAAATTCCAAAAATGACGTGCAGGAAACATTTTTTATAGTTTAAGTGAATGTTATAGTTGAAATCCATTGGTTGAACGTTTTTTTTTTTTACTGTTTTACAGGCAACTAGAGGAAGTTTTGCTTCTAAACATGGGATTCCAAAGGTGTCAAAGCAAGTTGCTCTGGCTTTTGTCAGGAGGACATTGGCCAAATGTCGGAAGTATGAAAGTTCTGGGGCTAGTTGCTTTTCTGAGCCTTCACTTCGTGACATTGTGTATGCACAACCTCCTCGGTTTGATGAAAAAGAGCTGCTCGCTGCTTCTAACCTTGCCATTCCAAATGGTAAGCGCTTGATTTTGGAAAAATGCAGCCACCACGACTGACATCAACACGGTTATACTGTGCTGTTGACTCTGTTTTCTCTCATCATGTAGCATCCAGTTCCATTTTAAATATTTGAAACCTCAAGAGCTCTCAAGTTTGGCCCTTTTGCTTCTTCTCCTGAAACTTGAATAATTCCTGAATTACGCAACTCACTGTTATAAAACATGAATTGTTGGCTTTCTGGAAATCATTACATATACTCCTGACAGGGCATATGAAAATTCCAATATTTCAGGGCGAACAAGTAATTTACCCACGAACTAGAGGGCGCATGTGTAACTCAACCTTGAACATGTTGATAAATCATTGTTTAGAACTGATCAGCAGTTTTAGTTGAAAATATCCCCACTTTCAATTCCTTGTTTGACTAACTCAGATCTATCCACTTGGGCTTTGTTTATCTTGTATGATAATGTTGAACAACCTCCTTTTGCTGTCATTAGATGCAGGTGGTCCTACATCAAATAGAGGAAGGAGAAAAGAAGTACTGCTTGACCTTGTAGGTGGTGCTGTTTTTAGAGCTTCGTCTGCTCTGGGCTTGTCAGGTGGTGCAAAAGGAAAGAGAAGCGAAAGAGACAATGCTTCAACAAGAAATGCTTTTGCAAAGGTTAATCGCATGGGAGGCTCTAAAGGCGAGCGTAAAACAAAGTCAAAGCCCAAGCAGAAAACAGGACAGCTCTCTACATCAGTTCCAGCATATCCCTCGGGTAGTGGCTCTGGCGAATCCCCAAATAACAGTCTCAATAAGAGAAAAGATGTCAGATTCATGTCTGCTGGTAATCCTGCGCCTGTAGTAAATGAGACAAATATGGAGTTGGGGAATTTGCCATTGAATGACGACATAGATGGTATTGACGGACTTGGTGTGGATTCAGATTTGGGTGCTCCACAGGATCTGAATTCTTGGTTCAATTTTGATGATGATGGGTTACATGATCACGATTCAGTTGGCCTCGAGATACCCATGGACGACCTCTCTGAGTTGAACATGTTTTGATCACGAAGAGCTTGCTGTACAGCGTGTGGAATACTATTTAACTAGATTACAGTCTACATGGGAGTGTTTCGTCATTTATTTCTCCAAGGGTCCAGCCGGCGGGAGTGAACAAGGATTGCATTATAACCTTGAGGTGTGTCATGGCAGAGTGATACTAATAACTTGTAATTATGCAATTCTTTTTATTTACTCCCAGAAAAACATGTCCGCGACATAACATTGTTCCAGAGACGGTGTTACCCTTTAAGAAGTTACCTGTTTATATAATCAATCGTGTAAAATGCTGGAATTGTTCCTTGTGCGTGTACAGTAGATTTTTGCTGTTCCTCAGTTACGCATGATGGAATGATTGCGGGAGAGTTTGGCAGGATTGGATTTGGAACAAAATTATAATATTAGGATTCTGAGTTGGTTTGGTTTGTGAGAGATGAAAAATAAAGCGCTAGTAACTGGTGTGAGCCCGCCTTTTTTACCTTTCAAAACTTGATTCTTGAATATTAAAATTGATGACAAGTAAATAGATGTCGGAAAGGTTGGTATGACGACGAATTTAAAATAAGGACAAAACAAAATAAATAATGCATGTTAATCTTAAAACCCAATTTTCAAAAGAATAAATGATCAATTTCGAATTGCAATAGATTTCCTATCCTCTCCCTTTACATCCCTTAAAAACCTCCTCATCGCACTTTCATTTTAAACACGTATCCTCATTCATACCATTAGATAGGGGATCCCTGCTCATTGAAAAGTATTTCGAACCTATGGAGGTTTTTATGGATCTAATGTGTTCCCCAAATCTATTCTGTTTACTAATAAATCTACTAATAAAGTGAACTTCGAACCATCACATGACACATGATGAGTGCTTGCATTGTGTCAAGCAATCGAACAAATCTGCATTTTCAAAATCTCTGCACGTACTGCGACATTATAAATTGCAAGTAGTTCCTTTCTAATCACACAATATATGACATGCGTACGGCGTGAATCCCGCTACTTTTCGTCCTTCAATCTTCTACCAATCATAATCTTGATTAATCAGTCATTCATGCATCCTTCTTTACTATGCTAATGTTCTTTAATCCTTCATCAGCTTAAACATGGGATTGCCTTTATCTCTTATCTTACTCCTAAAAACTTCAACTTCATTCATTTTCTTCACTTCTCTCCGACTTCTTCTATTCGCTTTGCTGTCAATCTTTCTCCATCCATCAATCAATCCACCTTTCTTCTTGGGAAAGCGTTCACACGGGAGGTTTCCGATATGGTCACGGATAACTTTCAGTCTGTTTCTGTACTCTCTAAGAGCATGTTCATCTCTTATAAGGTTTGCAAGTGGACATGCTCACTTCAGTGAGGTCTGTGAAGGGTTGTACGTAGGCGGGTGGCCTTATTCACTTGATAAGCTGCCTCCGGGCACACCTGCCATTATTGACTGTACATGTGAACTGCCGAGGAAAAATAAGCTTTTGGGGGCATGATTATTTGTGCTTTCCTGTGTGGGATACTAGGGCACCTGCCCTGGTTCAGATTGCGTCTGCTGTCAAGTGGGCTCGTGGGAAGAGAGCTCAGAATGTTCCAGTTTTCATCCACTGTGCATATGGTATGGTATTATCATTGTGGTTTTGATGCTAGCATGTTGGGTATAGCTTAACTGATCTCTTGTTTAAATGTTTCGACTTTAGGCTGTGGATGAAGCGTTGCAGTAATGTGTGCTGTGTTGGTTGCTCTTGGATTAGCAGAAGACTGGAAAGGCGCAGAGAAACTGATAAAACAAAAACGACCTTTTATTCACATGAATGCGCTGCAGCACAAAGCATTAGAGGAATGGTCTTTCATTCGTATGAATGCGCTGCAGCACAAAGCGTTAGAGGAATGGTCGAAAGACGCATTATCTCCAAACAAAAGAATCCGAGAGTTTGATCAGAGTTCAGTAGTTATTTAGTTAAAATTACACAAGGACGAGTCAAATTGTCTCGAGGACAAATTATGTCAACACAGCAGAACCAATACAGTAAAAATCTGAACTTTTATTGACAATTACTTAAAAATTTACATTGTATATATAATGATAAATTGAACAAAAAGAAAGGGTAAAAGAGGCACATCTCCATATCCAGTAAATACAACGTTCGTCACTACAACATGCTCTGTTCTATGTAAGCCGGCTTTGATCCTGAATTCAGTAACTTATTCTAGATCTTTACTCTAATATGTGTACACATAAAAAGATACAAAATTCATATGAAGTTGATTTCGATTATGTTTTTGAGCTTCCACCTTGTTTAGCTGCTTCAGAGGTGCTCATTGTCATAAAGGATTCTCCACAGCCACATTGCCCCTTAGAATTCGGATTGATGAATATGAACTCAGATCTGCATCAGAAAAAAAAAAATTCACAATAAATTAACATACGTCTTCCTAAAACTGAATCACCGCATCTTTTACAACCACACACGTGTAACTACGAGATACACATAATTAGCAGTCTTTCATGCAGATTCATTTGCAATAAGTGGAAAAACATACACACCTGAGCGTAGTTACACATAATTAGCAGTGTTTCATGCAGATTCATTTGCAATAAGTGGAAAAACATACACACCTGAGCTTATCATCAACGAAATCCATCTTGGTCCCTATGACATGCATTAAAGCCTTTGGATCAATCAATATCTTCACACCTTGATCCTCAACCAACTCATTGAAATTTCCCTTATCATCTGCCAATAAAGGATAGGTAGTTAATTCACGGTAAAATAATGACTTAAGAGCCACAAATGTTTGAGTGAGCAAATTCTTTAATTCCTAATACATCCATGAAAGTCCCAAGGTATGGATGCAGGATTCCTTCATCTAGAATTTCTGTAGGATAAGCGCATGACATCATCTTTTTAATAATTTTTGCTGATGAAGTTCCTGATTTAAAATGCAACTTCACGCACATATCAGATTAAAGAACCAGCTACTTAGAGCACCAAACTTTACAACTTCATCGGCGCGTATGACAACTGCAGAATGAGCCACTAACTCACTAAGAATATCTCGAGTAACGATAACTAATCACGAAAGCTTATTAGAGACGAGGATATTACGACCACTTCTGACGTGCATCTAATTAGGATACCAAGTAAAAGTATATCTATCAAATTCAAGTTGCATCATGGATATTCAAAGTATCTTGTACTTGTTGTAGACGCCAGTCGCCAAACTATGGTCAACTGATGAGAAGTAGAACTACCAAATGAAAATTTAAACCCATTAATCAGATATCACATGCTGGCATTTCAAATAAAACCCTAGATATCATTCAGAACATCTTAGACCAGAAGAACATGTTACGCTTCAAACTATCCAATAGCTAACAAGAAATTCAATGCATATTTAGAATGAAATTCAATAAACTTTAAACCATATTATAGCATCCTTATACAATACAAAGAATTAAGGAACACGAGAGCGGCGGATATTGGATACCGGCATAATTGAGGGTGTAGGATAAGCCGTTGCAGCCGCGAGCCTTGACTCCGAGCTTGAGGAATGATCTCTGCCGCTGTTCCAGGAGCTGCCGTATTCTAGTAGCTGCAGCTTCACTTAAGGATAACACCTGTTTCCGCATCATAATCTCTTTGCCTCTCTCTATATATATCTGATGAGCCTGCTTTCAACATTATTTATACTTACGTCATTCATTATAATCAAAATAAAATGCAAGATTGCAACCACAAGCTTTCTCTCTCAGGGGGGATATTAATATTGATAAAAAAAACTAGTAATTCGAAAGAAAGATAAGATAGACGATCAAAGCATAGGCTGAGCTACGAGAAACGAAACCTAAGCAACAAAACCTCACCCGAAAGCCATTTACCCTTAATCAATTTACAAAGATAGTAATTCAATTTGAAGAAATAACGAAAATGAATAGCAGATACATGAACCTGATTGATTCGGATGTTGAATTCGAATTACTGAAGAAATGAATTGGGGATTAGGGGAAATTTGCAGAAGAAGAGGTATGGATAGACTTCCCGATTTATGGATTGAATTAGCAATTTTACTTGTGAATGAAGAATAATGGAAAACAATTCCTTTTCTTTTGGGCGAAATTTATAACTCTTTTAAAAAATACGGAGATGAAAAAAGTAATATTTAATTAATATTTTTTTTTATTCAAATATTATCCACTAAACGTAATATAAAAATATAATTAGCACATCAACAATTAAAATTAATAACATTAC
>JAYMSH010000221.1:0-12807 GCA_036897905.1 Aragoa cleefii | reverse complement strand
GCTTTTTACACTACTATCCCCTTCCTAAACTTGCTAGGTTGTTTAGAAAACTTGTTTCAACTACTACCCTCCTTGTAAACTTTCTAAATTGATTGGACAAGTTGTTTTCACCAATATCCCTTTCTAAACTTGGTAGATTAATTGGAGAAGCTGTTTGCATTAATATCACATGTCCAAAGTTGCTAGATTGTTTAGAAAAGCTTTTTACATTACTATCCTCTTTCTAAAGTTGCTAGATTATTTAGAAGCCTATTTTCCACTACTACTCTCCTTGTAATCTTGCTAGATTGATTGGAGAAGCTGTTTATACCAACATCCCCTTTCTAAACTTGCTAGATTGACTGGAGAAGCTGTTTGCACTAATATAACCATTCGAAAGTTGCTAGATTGTTTAGAAAGTTGTTTACACTACTATCCCCTTTCGAAACTTGGTAGATTGTTTAGAAAACATATTTCCACTATTACACTCCTTGTAAACTTGCTAGAGTGAATGGAGAAGCTGTTTACACCAACTTCCCATTTCTGAACTTGCTAGATTGGTTGGAGAAGTTGTTTGCACTAATATCATCACCTTTCGAAAGTTGCTAGATTGTTTAGAAAAGTTGTTTACGCTACTATACCCTTTCTAAACTTGCTAGATTGTTTAGAAACCTTGTTAGATTGATGGGAGAAGCTGTTTACTCTATTCCCCCTTCAAAACTTCCTAAATTGATTGGAGAAGCCGTTTCTCTATCTCCCCATCCTAAACTTGTTAGATTGATTGGAGAAGGTGTTTACACTACTATCCCCTTTTAAAACATGTTAAATTGATTGGAGAAGCTATTTATGCTACTCTCCCCTTTCTAAACTTTCTAGATGATTAGAGATGTTGTTTCCACTACTATCCCATTTCTAAATTGCCAGATTGAATAGAGATATTTAATCGAGATGTTGTTTACACTAACATCCCCTTCTCAACTTGCAAAATTCATTGGAGAAGCTATTTACAGTAATATGACAATCTAAACTTTCTAGATTGATTGGAGAAGTTGTTTACACTTATACTCCTTTGTAAAATTGCTAGATTGATTTGAAAAGCTGTTTACATCACTTCCCCTTTTTAGACTTGCATGATTGATTTGAGAAGCTATTTATACTACACTTCCCTTTCTAAACATCTAGAATCATTGGAGAAGTTGTTTACACTACTATCCTCATTTTTAAATTACTAGATTGATTTGAGAAGCTGTTTGCACTAATATCACCTTTCGAAAGTTGCTAGATTGTTTAGAAAAGCAGTTTACACTACTATCACCTTTCTAAACTTGCTAGATTGTTTAGAAAACTTGTTTCCAAAACTACCCTCCTTGTAAACTTGCTGATTGATTGGAGAAGCTGTTTACACTAATATCTCATTTCTAAACTTGCTAAATTGATTGGAGAACTTGTTTACACTAATGTCCCCTTTCTAAATTGCTAGATTGATTGGAGAATCTATTTGCACTAATATTACCTTTCGAAAGTTGCTATATTGTTTAGAAAAGTTGTTTACACTACTATTCCCTTTCTAAACTAGCTATATTGTTTGGAAAACTTGTTTCCACTACTACCTTCCTTGTAAACTTGCTAGATTGATTAGAGAAGCTGTTTACACCAACATCCCCTTTCTAACTTGCTAAATTGATTGAAGAAGCTGTTTGCACTAATATCACCTTTCGAAAGTTGCTAGATTGTTTAGAAATGTTTTTTTAAACTACTATCCCTTTTCTAAACTTGCAATGCCCGCATTATGCATGGGGCTTTCATCCAACAATGCAAATACTTAAAAGTGTGTGATAAAATTTACTCGTTTATCACATATTATTCGCTTAACCAAACGATTTCCTTGTGCAATTGGATTCTTTACTTTATTTTTCTTGACTAAGAATCTTATGTTTCCTCGCTCTATATGTTATTTCTTGCAATCTGTTATTCAAAATGTCGAGTTATCATGCTTTCAGCAACTTGTTCTCATTTCTAACTCCGATTTGGTGCGAGTGACTGACATTAGGACTGTAAATTAATTGCATTTTTTGTCTCTCATTCTCTTTTTACTTTTTATCCTTTTTCATATGCTAACTTACTCTTTGGGCCAAACAATGATAACTTATTCCATGGTTGAAATGATTATTGGGATACCTGAGTGATTGGTATGAGATGTGTTTTTCTATAGGTATTCTATTGAACGAGTTTTGCATGCTGAATGCATGAAGATAGTTATAGGAGTGTAAGCTTCATAGTTTCAAAATCAAAGTTGTACTATGAAGTTCGAGATTTTATTATGAGATACAACCCCGACTATAGGAAATAAAAAAGCGGACTGAATTATTATATCAAAATTTAATCTTGAAATAAAATTATGATAATAAAAAAGACTACAATATAGTCGAATTATGACCTGGAGTGCAGTTACTTTGTAACTGATCAATCCCAAAATGTAGGGCTTCTGCCCTCAATGAATCGGGCCGTTATAAATGATGCAACAATCGATCTGGCCTAAACGGTCGGACTTCGACTCACAAAAGTGTTTGCGATAAATCAATCAGATAATTTGATGCAAGTCTAGATTGCTATAAATTGCAAATTATTGCTAAACATAGTTAATTTCAAATCAAAAATCATAATTACTCATTCCGTCTCTTTATTTGTGACTAAGGATATATCATAAGAAATGAATAAATTATAATAAAATTTATAAGTAGATACTAAAGAATGAAAGAGGATAAAGAAAAAAAGAGAAAAGTATGATAGAGAACAAAATATTATGTCTGAACTGATTTGTATTTTGGAGCATGTTATTAATATCGATGGTCAATTTATGTTGATGAGGGGGATATAAATAAATTGCGATGTTACTCAAAATTTGATTCAGTTCACATAAGAAGATATACTAAGAAAATATATAGTACGTGGTGAAGTAAAGATATACTAAGAAAATGTATAGTACGTGGTGAAGCGTTCTTAAATAGAGTAATGACGTGGTCAATTATGATCTCCACCTACCATATGATCAAGTGTTGGGTAAATAATAATTACCTCTTTTATGTAAGCTTCTATGTTGAAATTGTTACGCAACTTTGCTTCTTTTCTCCTATGTATCATTATGTTAACATTTATAATCAAGTGCTTGCATTGGTTTTTATAACAATTTTTAAATATCCAATGTCTTCTGGAATCTCAGAACCAGTGACATAATCTTTGAATGAGCTGCAGACAAAAGAAATGATTAGGACTATCATGTATCCATTTTTGTGAATGTATACGTAATGTTAATATTTATTCGATGAGAATGTATAACGAAAATGTATCCATTTTCGTTATAACGTAATATCTTATTATCAAAAAAAGTTGGAGAAGTCTTTTTTGCAAACAAACATGTTTATTTGTTCTATTAATTACACACACAGTGGCAATGGATTGGAGGAGAATTGACAAGATGCATCATTTTACTTGGACGTAGAAATCTAAACACACTACAGAAAAGTGATGGATTAGAGAAAAAATTAAAGGAAATAGATGATTATATATCAAAAAACATTGGATTGAAGGATGGGTTTGCAATAGATGGTGGGCTCACGCAGCAAGGGTAGTGACCAATTAGTGTAGCAAAGTACATAATTATTAGATGGAACGGAACATAATTGCAGTTGGTTTAATCAGGTTACTCATAGTTACAGTTGAATTATACATGGGTGAAAATCAGGTTGCTCATGATTGGAGTTGGTTTAACATCCTCACAAGGTTTAGAGCGAACGGGGTACCATCGGTACTTCTATGTTAAATAATAAAATGGGGGGTGTGGTAGAGGAGCTCCACTCAAATGCTATGTTTAGCACCATCTAATCAGGTAATTGATTAGTCTATTCCATTTTATTTGACCAGTTGATCATAATAAGTTTGTTATATGAATGTTCACCAGTTGAAAGATAGGTGAATTACATGCGCTATTCCTGAAAGTTTATGTTATTAAAAGATATGTTCAATTTTCAAAATAATTACAGATATGTCTAAAATGTGTTGTCCGATTGTAAAAATATATTTTTAATCTTCAAAAGTTTGAAATTTACAAAAAAAATAAATTAAAAATAATGATAATGAAATAAAATTTTGAAATGTAATATGTAAAATTTTATTTTATTATATAAATGTTTCGAAAGTTATAAAATTCTCAAAAATGCCTCAACTTCATTTTTAAATGGATCCACCATCTCCGGCAAAGCCCCTGCCAACACAACCACCAAAACCTCCAACCACTGGAATATTTTTTTCCAATTGTAGATCGGAACGAAACTAACACTACAAGAGTAGGGGTGAGTTTGGGTTAACACTAAAAGTGTTGGATTTGGGATTTATTTGTAATTCAAGTTTGAGAAAAGCATAAAATATGTGCCTATTTGTAATAGTTAACAAAGCATGGACGATTATGTAATTTTCTCATAAAGATCAGGGGGTCAATTCCAATATTTTCGTCCTTTAACTTATTTAAATTTTAATTTTTTTTTTTTTTTGCTTTAGTATAGCACATGGTTTTAAATTAGAAAAATCTAGAGATGAATTTATAAGAAAGAAATAATCAATCAAGGTAAAACGGGATATTAATTGTTCAACAGCTTATGAAATAAAGATTACTACTTTTCCAACTATTTGATATAATTCGTGATTTATGATAAATGTTACTACATTTAATGCACACATATATATGTGTGTATATATTTTTAAATAAATACATCGAATCAATTCATGCATAACTCTAACAATTTGATTAAGAGCTCCATTCAGAAGAAGTTAAATAAATTGCTCAATTCGAATGAAATTGAAGAAAATTTAGTAAATTACACTATACGTGCATGAATTGAATAACAGAACGATTGATCTAAAAGTCTCAACTTAGAAAGATTTCATAATTTTAATTTTAATATATTTTCAAACCAATTAAAAGTACAAAATTTATTTTTTCCAAATACCGTGAGTCAAACATGATATTTTTGTAAGGTGATGTGTGTATCATAATTCATAGCTCAATAAAGACACATCAATTCTTCTCGCAATATTGTCAAAGAAAGACTCATCAATCCTTCTTGCAACATAATAAGAAAACTTTTAGAGTAAAAGATTATGAAGTAATCTTTCATTACATATATATTTTTTTGTTTTACTGATATAGTTGGAAGTATAATTCGTCACCAAAGATGGCACGAGCAGAGAATCATAAAGCCAAATAGGAGATTTATTACGGGACCGAGGTAGTAATATTACTGTTATTTCTTTATTAGCACCCATCCTGACTACCTTACAATTGCGTCGGAAATGGCTCGCACAGAGGCAAGAGAAAAGCGTCGGAATTTCCCTTTACTTAATTTGGTCACAATGAAGGATTTTTGGTGAAGCATCTTACACGATTCGATGTTCGGAATCGTCCAACCACGTAACTCAAGCTGAAAATCGATTGTGTCATCATTTTTCCTACATAAATATAGATCAGGCTGCAGCGGTGTGCAACTGGACATGAATTATAGTAACTAACCTTGAGACCCCACATAATCTAGATAAGAATAATTTGAGGGAACGATGCTACCAGAAGTTGTACATGCTCATAATCTTCGTGAGCCCAATTGATTTTACTAAGTTCCCATATCAAGTTTGAGCGTATGCACTTTTCCGTGACAATCTCCTTCGCAATGATAATAAAAAAGAGACTGATCGAATCTCCTTTAATGTCAAATTATACCTTCTCTGATTCGTCTTCAACCACATTCAGATGTGTGGCTTTTTCCAGAATCATCACCAAAAAGTGATTTAAAGTTTTTTATTTGCGACAATGATACTCTCGATGCAACCACTAATATGATTTATAAGGAAATTTTTGATAAGTTACAAGCTCTGTTTAGAATTAATTTTTATTATATGTGCTATTTAATTCTTTCAAACTTATGTTGTTCGTTATCTCATTTGAAATTAAAACTTTCATGTTTTTTCCATATTTTCCTTCGCATTAGACTGAACTATGGGAGGAAGTTTAGCGAAGTCGCTTCGAGTAGTGCTTCTTTAATTGTTTACAGATTAAGCACAAAAAAAAATCCATTTTCTTTTAATTTGGATAATTTGTATTAAATTTCAGGTAAAAACTACTACAACCTCCGTCTCATAGTTATTTGACTCCTTTCATTTTCGAACCGTTCCAAATTCTTTTGCCACTTACTATAATTAAAAATTTCACAACCCCACCTCACTTAATAAATAACTCATCTATTACTTATTTTTCATACTTTATTCTCTCTCTCATACATTTTCAATTATTTACTATCTCATATTTTAATACCAACTTACAACTTTTATTACTAATTTACTTTCATTCTTAATTTATGTACATAAATCTAAGAGGCAAACAACTACAGTACGGAGGAAGGACTGCTTATTAAAAAATCTCCCAATGTAAGTTAACCCTGAAACGCCTAACAATTTCTCGAAGTTAATTCTCCTACAGTGTACATCTTTTTACAAGGGAAATTATAGCATACCAACTCTGCGTGGAGACGTGCAACTGTGTGCCATCTGTAGGACCGACCCAAGGACATGGTTTGGTCGGCACCTGATCTAAATTGATGAGATGCCAGACTAGAAAAACTACTTTTAGTTATCTGAGACTTGCTAATTCAACAACTAAAGCTACAAAAACTGCAAGCAAAGCGTATATGATCTTTCTCTCCCGAGGGGCGGATGCTGAAAACTTAACTCTTTGAGCTTGCTCCCTGCACAATTACAATTTTCAGAAGTGTTAATATTACGAGGTTTCAAGAAATATTGTATACCATCAAACACATTATTGCTTACTTCTGTAAGGACGAGAGCGTGCCACAATAGATGGCATTTTCAGGCAATTGAATCTCATTATCGTCTTGCTCTGGATTCAGCACACTAAGGTAAACTTCTTGACCAAGATACCAAGAATCAAGGTTCTGAGATCTAAGGTTCCACATCCCAGCATTGTCGAGAGAAACTAATATAGCAGTCCATGCGCCGGGAAACACCTATTGTTTGATTTGTTATACCCAGAAAAAAGATTGGATAATGAGATCAACAATCAGAATAAATTATCACAACTACTTTTACATGTATATTCATTAGTTTGGACTATGAAGCGTGTAAGGAAAGCCAAAAGCTATAACATCCCTAACGCATGCAGGGAGTGTTTGAAAATGCTTTTTAAAAGAAGTTACGTCCTTTTGGTTCAGATTGTTAAAGTTTTTTGTATGTGCTATCTCTCATACTGCTACAGATTGTCAAAGAAAAAGCAGGTAACAGTCGAAAAGTAAAGAAGCACGACCGTAGTTGATGCTAATATATACTTTGGACTGCCTTAAGTAAGACAACCATCATGGATATATATTTTGCATATGAAAAACAAAATTAAAATCAAACCAAATGTTAAAAACCTGAACACCAAAACCACATAACTGTGCTTAACGCAACTTTACAGCGAAGCACTCACTAAACCTTTTGATCTACTGGAAAAGGTAGATGAGGAAAGAGTATAAAGTTGTATAGATAAACAAAGTTTCATCTCCATGATTTGACAGTCTAAAGTCAACAAAAATTGTGGAGTTTTGAGTTTGGAAGAATAGAAAATATAAAATGATAAATCACAACTCTTAAGCTCATACTATTGGAAAAAAAGTTGAAAAAAATGGCTCCACTTGCACCAGCGTCACACACGAAGAATTTATGTCATTGTATTTTAGAAATTAAAAGATATGACTTGTGGTGGTCACATTGAGCAACGTATTGCTGACAAACGGAGAGTGGGGAAATCACAAAGTAACATGCATGCACTACTCGTCAACATGCATCAGCATTTGGGATTATGCTACCTGCGTAGTGCAGCGAGCCACACCATCCCATTTGTTATAAGCGCTTCTGCTGTTCTCCGTCCACGCTCCAAAATCCATCCTGCGAGCCACGTGAGAAGTGACATCAAACCTTTAAGTTCACCATTCCAAAACTAGGAAACTGAAGCCCCACACAATATTATACTGAAAATTATATCTTACCCCACGACAAAGAAAGCATAGCCATCAAGATGGTAGCTCTGGACAAAGTTATCGTTGTTTTGAAAGATAATTTCCATAAATCCTTTAAAAGTTCCATTAATTACAGATGTGTCAAATTTTGCAGTCCTATTCATAAACCTATTGGGGAAGTCGAGCTTGAACACCCCAGGAATTTTAAATTGCTGTGCAAGCTTGAGAGGTGTTGAAGGCGCTTTGTACGAAATTCCATTCAGAGTAGTGCGCCATTTCCCTTCAACAAGCTCCTTAGGTCTATTGAGGATTACATATAGATCAGTTACATTTATATCGCCATATCTAAAAGATCCTTGTGGATTTGGGCGAGCAGCTCCAGCAGAAACATTCCATCTGTTCAGAAAGGTGTTATACGTGTCAGCTATGACATAGATACTGCATAAAACACACCATTGAGCAGTATAGTTTACGTCCTCAGACACAAACTAAAAATCGTGACGGAGGTATATTATAGTTTGATTAGAAATACTAATATCTCAATAATCTTAATCTACAAAACAATAACAGAAAAAAGGAAAGACTACGTTTCACAACCTTATGGACCTGGCTTGATTCATTGAGAAGTAAGTGTCATAATCATTAGGAGGGTCTGGAAGAGGACCTGAAGCACGTCCTTGCGAGTTTGAGTAGTGCAGTACACCAACGCCAGACGCCTTGGCCCAAGCCGTAGAATTGACAAACCGCGGACTGGCAACAATATAGTAATCACTGATGGCATTTTGATCCATCATTACCAAGAACGAGTATGACTGACCCACGTGAATATCCATGTTTGAATAGTTTGTTTGCATGGTATAAGACCCTTCAGTTTCTACGAGAACCATATTATGATTTTGGATCCTAAAATTCAAGCTGGTAGAGATGCCTATATTGTGTACTCGGAAGCGATAGGTCTTGCCTGTTACACACAAATATTCATGAATGGAAGTTTCATATAAATTATTTCACATAGATAGTAGTATACGTTATTCGACTATGCTGTCACAAGTTATCCAGATCAGAGAGGCAGGTTGACGTAAATGCTGGTTATTTAGAACAAATGCAACTTAGCTGAACCCATGAGCTGATCTACACTTCAAATGTATCATTATGTTTATTTAAAACACTAGCATACTCCTCTACGAGATACTAAACTGAAAATGAATAAAAAACCGACTGTGATTCGGAGAGGGCAAGACAGAACTATCTCCCAGACGTAATGTTATGACCCAATTTCTATTTCTTGAGATAATTCACATTTACATTTTTGATTAGGAAGTACAACTTTGTGACTTTGTAAGACGCGCTCTTGTAGGCGTCCATTTCGTTTTTCTGTCATTTTGTTATTTAAAATACTCCTTGATCTGATGGAGGCAAAGAGGACACGTGCCGAAGATCAGGGGATCCGGACAAATCAATCCGTTAGAGAAGCTGAATAAAACTTTGCTCTGCTAGCTGGCGTCACACTCTGGGTGTGAGTTGGTTAGGTAATCCTCTCATTCAAACTCTCTCTCTCTATTATCTTACCTAAATTTCATCTGCAAATATCTGATTCTTGGGTACCAATTGCAGATGGAACCCAATCTGGTTCACAGCCAGCTTTTTCTCATCTCTCATAATCTATGCTTAATTCAATTGCTGAGTACTAGAGCTTCCTATGATCCAAAATCTCCCTGTAAACCCTTGATGAATTAATGAAATCCTTTCCTTCCATTTTAATTCGTATTTAGACATCACAAGTGGTATCAGAGCCAGGTTGCGACCTTGTTGATAATGGCGGAACACACCAGAATGAAAGATCTGACTGACACACAATGAAGGCAAGAGGCGGAGATGCAATCCTTTTCGCTGAGATTTGCAGATATTGACAACAATTTCAGCTCTCTCACGTTGGCTTTAACATTAATCAATGATAAATTGGGTCATAACAAGGAGAAATTGGAGACGACGTTTCAGTTTCAACAAGAAGTGGCCCCATTACTATGTGCGAAGGAGAAGCTACCGGCTGATGAGACAAACGTCAATAAGCAGCAGCAAGACGTTTTTTATACACCACCATTTCAAGGTCAGATGCATATTGGAACATCGGCAGCTCAACCCCCATACCTACAGACGACGAATACGATCCCAACATTTCGGAAGGAGTTCCCTGAGTTTGACAGCTCCAATCCACGGTCATGGTTGCGTAAGGCAAATAGGTATTTCACTTACAACCCTATGGAGACTACATCGAAGGTGTTATTTGCTTCCCATTATCTTACTGGCCAAGCGGATTTATGGTATATGGAATATCTGGAAGGGAAAAATAATATTCCATGGGAATACTGTAGTAATCGTGTTTTAGAACGGTTTTTAACTCCCGGAAAGATGATGTTGTCAATAATATTGGAATGATTGCCAGGATATCTTCCTCTGGCTTGTATTATCCATTAAATAGAGAAAAATTACAACTATAAAAGTAAATAATAACTAAACTTGGCTGATTCATAGAATCCCGTAATCTTTGCTAAACATTATTATCTACTAATAATAAGCTAAATAATATCCCAAAGATTGCTCCTGAATGACAATTGACTTCACATTTACCTGTGGAAGTATTTATTTGTTGCGTATTGTGTCAGTTGAAAGAGGGAGATTTGATCTCCTGATTGACCCTTTTTGGCTTTCAACTACCGATCCTGTGTGTTAGCATTGCATTAACTTGGCATTTGTTGCACTGCATTCGCGTACAACTCTCTTCTTAGTTGCATAAGCTAAGCTTCATGATTTGTGAACATGGGGACATCTATATGATGACTATATGCAGTTATGGATTGGCTCTATCATCTTTATAACATCTTTTCCAATGTATGGAAATGTATCAGAAACCTGTTTCATGAGCTATGACTCGCTATATTTTTATCACTTATTTCAAATGATTGATTGGCAGGTGCTCCCTGGTTTGTGGGGCATCTATTATGCAGGATAAGGATCTTAATGAGTATAATCCTTCTGGCTCTAGCACAAGCAAACCCCTCTCTTGCAGCCATCAGCTATGTCAACTTGGAGCGAATTGTCCTGACCTTAAGCAGCAATGTCCATATACCATCAATTACTATTCGGATGATACCTCAACTTCTGGATTTCTGGTCGAAGATGTTTTGCATCTTGTGGCAGGTCAAACTGATTCATCCAACAAATCTGTGCAGGCTCCAATCATTGTAGGGTATGTCTTTATCCAAACAAAGTGTGTCAAAACTATCATAAAGCAACATTTTCTAGACTTGTTTTCATGAGTGTCTTTGTTATTTCTTTGTAGGTGTGGTAGTAAACAGACCGGTGGTTACCTTAATGGAGTTGCACCAGACGGTCTTTTGGGTCTTGGACTTGGTGAAATTTCTGTTCCAAGTTTCCTTGCGAAAGCGGGACATGTTCGGAAATCGTTTTCTCTATGCTTTAATGAAGACGATTCTGGGAGGCTATTATTTGGGGATCAGGGAATACCTGACTAGAAAACTGCTCAGTTACTGCCTTTGGATGGGAAAAAGTAAAAACTTAAACTTCTGTTCTTTATTTCTGGAATTTCTGGCGTTAAGGTGTTGGAGTTATATTTGGTTTATTGATGGGCAGCTTAACATACATTGTTGGAGTGGATGAATGCTGCATTCAAAATTCGTGTCTTGAGAATACCGAATTTGAAATCCTTGTTGATAGTGGGACATCTTTCACTTTTCTTCCAAATCAAGTCTATGAAAGAGTTGTGAACGAGGTAATATTCTTTGCCTTGTTTTTTTCTTTTATCCTTCTTTTACTCAACTGCTCTACATGAAAGTTTTTTAATTACGTCTATGTTGTCTTGCCCATAGTTTGACAGACAAATGAATGCTTCAAAATCTAGCTTTGAAGGATACCCATGGCAATATTGCTATAAGTCCAGGTAACTCTTGTGCTAACTGTGTACAGCCCGTTCTATCAGCTTGGAATGTTCACTTATCACCTTCAAACACTTTAACAGCTCCGACGGGGTGCCTAAAGTTTCTTCTTGGACCCTGAGGTTTGCAACAAACGACAGCTTTGTGGTCAGCAATCTGGTTTTTGTGATTTATGGCACTCAGGTTGTTGCTTGTAATCGTGCTTGTTTTTATAGTCATTTAATTATCAGTGTTTTTTACCTGTGATTAATTATGATGCTCTTACCCTATTTTACTACTAAAACAAGCTTTCATGGTTTAGAAAGGATAGGATGTTTCAGTTTTATGCTGCAATTTTTCTACATGCAAGTGAACTGTTCACTAGTATGAGACCTCTACTGGAAATGCAAAAACCGAAAATGTAAAATTCTGAACTTTCTAAAAACCAATTTTATCCCTTTGGCATCAAATCACATCCAAAATTAGCAATGTAGAGAACCATTATAGCTAACATGTATAACAAAAACACGTCTTTTTCGATAGGCCAAAATATGGTTATAACCTATAAGCTTCTAAGTCATTCTGGTTATGCATGTGAAGTTAAGATATAGGTTACTGACAATTACATTTTTACAAACATGTGAATTCATTCACTCCGCAGCTAGTCAATTATCTTAATTTTTTTCCGATGTATATTATGCATATCTATAAATGGACATGTCAATTCATTTATGGATTCGGACCTCTGAAAGTTGGCTTTGTGGTCCAGGGTGCAGTTGGATTCTGTCAAGCAATTCAGCCAACAGAGGAAAAGCTTGGGACAATTGGACGTAAGAGCA
>JAYMSH010000220.1:0-12826 GCA_036897905.1 Aragoa cleefii | reverse complement strand
CATAACATGGAAATTACAACCATTCTGATCATGTTAAAATTTTGAATTATCCGATGGAATTTAATGTTTCCTCAAGAATTCATTTTCAAGTCTTGGCCAATAAATGCAATATTCTGAGGTTTTGTGTCAAATTGCAGCTAATCACTGGACAATTTGTGCCGATGTGTGGGACTTTCATCTTCAATGGCATTGATCACAAATCTCAATTGTTATTACTCTAAGAGTGAAAAAGATTTAGAGGTACGTATATGCGACTTCTGTAATCTGAGAATATTGTATGAGTCATCACCATTCAGAGACTGATGGAGGTAGTTGCAGCAGTTTGTTTCTGGAGAACCTGCATCTTGTAATGCAATCAAGATTCAAGATCCCAGAGCAAGAGTGAGCAGGGCCGGGAGAACCTTTGGTACTATGACTATGCATCTCAATTTTATTAGATAACTCTACCATGCCAGAGAAGTGAAGTCTTGTAAATTTTGTCTACATTTTTTTGTGCTCTGAATTAATCGGTTCTCTACTTTGGCAGACATCAGATCTTGTGTTTTGAGATTAGAGGGATAGTCGCCTTTCATTGTTTCCCCATCCCTTACTGGAATGACATCTAGGAAAAAAATGGAATGACCCAACTCAAACATACATTTAATCTGGTAGATTTCAATTACATTTACAGGTGAAGTTAATCTGGTAGATAATTTGTATTTTCAGTTAAATCCTTGCCAAGCCTTCAAAAGTTCTCTTCAAGCCCAGATTTCTGAGATCGGCATCTCTCGCCCCTTATTGATTAGCTTCTGTGATGATCTGTATAGCTGCACTCGTCATTCATCACTGCTTCTGGATTTCCATTTCAAATAAAAAGATTTAATAAATTCATTTGTGCATGATAGATTGCAATTTCACAATCATTTATGTATAGATTAGGTACAAGAACTTCCCCATGTAATATTCGACAATGGACTCCGTAGCTCTTGAGTTGTCTTATTGGAAATCAACTGAGTTGTCTTCCTGGAAATCAACCTCAACGACGTAAATTTTGATGTTGCATTATATATAAAGTGAATAACTGGAATCCCTTATTATATGGCCACATCGGGATGGCGATAAAAGGTAATAGGCCCCATCACATTGCGATATTGATTTGGGCAAAGGAAGTCTCAACTTATAATTTCAAATTTGACCTGCATAATTTAGGAACTAATGAAATCGTTTCCGACTTTTTCCATCTAAAACTAACAAAACTCTATTCTCATATTTATGGGATACTAATTACTCGTACAGATATACTTGGAATCTTAAAAGATATTGTCACATTTTTATCTCCAAAACTAGAGTTTTGCACGTTAATTTTTGAACAAATTTCAGGCATCCGCATTGAGAATGAGTAACGGATGATTGACAAAGAAAAACTGCAGGGAGATGTCTCCTGAAACATTTGTAAATAGTGAAAAGATCTGCAACCAAAATACTTACGTAGAAGAACATTCATCAAGTAATCATTGAGGCTCACCCTGAGAGTTATACCCCCAATAAAATGTCATGAATCATAACGAATCTCTAACTAAAAGATATTTGTTATACAAAGATGGAGGCCTCGACTCAACGTCTCCTCAAAAGTTCATAAAATTCAAGGAATATAACAAAGAGACATTAAATATGAAATAATAATAATCAAGCATCTGAAAACAGGATTGGAGTGAAATAGAGGGACGGGTAACATGTTGCGCGATAAGAAACAGACTAAGACTGACATCCCAAATTTGCCAATGTCTCCCAGTCAATTGTCATGCAGCAGTAATATCGGAAGACTTTTTGGTTGGTTTGTAGACGCTGAATTCTCCAAACTCTCTTCTACCACTGGCAAAAAACCATCCAACATAAAATCCTTTTAAAAGAATTGAAACCGAATCAGTAACATAGCACATAAGTACAACATAACATGGTCCAAGTGCAGCATGACTTAAATAGACATAGCAGATATCGATGATAATGGCCTTGCAAATATCTTGAAGAAATTACGATCTTCTCACTTAATGAAATGCCCATAGATATATGATTTGTAATGTTCTTGCATTTATACCATTTCATACAGTATATTTTTTATTCTTCAGAGTTGGGAGGATAGGTTTTCTATGTAAATAGAATAATTTCTGTACTATTGGTCCACTCATAGTCGTGATTTGTTCCTATATGACTAACGAATCGATGGTCAAATGACTTTTCCGCTAGCACTTGAAGAACAAACAAAATATATCTGGAAAATTCTGCATTTTATATTATACATGAGTAAGGTGTAAGGTGCAATAACTGACAAGTCCAAGTAATTAATCAAACGGCAATGATGTATTACTTGAGAAATTTGAACATACCTGTGATTAACATCCCAGCCTGAAGGCAAGAAACGAGGATGAAGAGCTTCAACAAAAATTTGTCTCCACCTCTGGCAGAATTCACGAACCCCATCTTCCCCCCACTCTTTTAGCAGAAACTCGACTACTTGTTGGCCGTGGGGTCCATGTCCTAACAAAGACATTTTTGAGTTATGCTTCATAGGAATCTCCCTAGTGTTTGTTGTTAAACTAGTATCTTCCAGTAAATTTCGACTTCCGATGCCTGGAGCTATTGTTGTATCTGGCAAATGTTTCCAATCAGCGTCAAGGTCAGCACTTTCACCTTCAACATTTGAACATGTAGTCTGGGTGCTTTCTGTATCATCTAATGCAATAGGATCAGTATGTTCCTGGTCAATCTCTGACATATTGGTGCAAAAAGAATCCAAAGGTCCGCCCTTTGATGCGTTCAAATCGGAGACAGCTGCCTTGCTATTTATCTTTACATCATTCACACTGGGAGATCCACTCCAATCTTTAAACACATAACCTCTCCTCTTCTCAAATCTTTTCCTCTCATGAGGACTCATTCCAGCTAGCAAAGCACTTTCAAGATCTTTCTCTGATATTTCTCTCCCTCCATAGTATTTCATGACAATCTGCTCAAGATAAACTTCGTCATCGATAAATTCACGAGAATCCGAGAAGATATTTCATCATCTCCATGTTCTACATCTACAATGACGAGAAGGATGGGAGCTTCTAGGGTAGATTCATGTAAATGTGCTAAGTTAGGCATTCTCTTTAGGTCTTGGTACTTGCATGACAATCAAACATTAAATTGCAGCTAACTGATTCATATTTAATATGGCTTTCAAGAAAGGATTTTCAGAACAGATACTGCTGTACCAGAGTGAAATAAAACCTAAAACCTACATCAAAGCTTGAGAATGCAGTTTACAATAAATTTGTGAAGTTTATAACTTAAAGAAGTACTTCCAACAGCCGGTAGTGTATGCTTCTGAAGAAGCAGACAAACAGAACGCCATTATGAAATCTAAATATGTTTTTGGGTCTTCAAACCAAATAAAAGCACACACCTGAAATACATTAACTCCATCAAAAGCGTGCACAACAAGTTACAACCTTACTGTATGATAAAGAATAGCGTTCTCTTAATGTGCAACTTTTCTTTGATATATAATACACTCTCACCTTGATTTTTGCATTTGTTAAGAATTTTTAATACATTATGACCCTAAGACATGTTGAAACGATTTTTAACTATATTATGAAGATTTAAATGGAATGCAAAAGAGAATGGCATATACGATGTGCTTCCTGACCTGCATTAATTCTTCGTGACGCTGGGCTGGCATTTCTGGTCCATGACGTAGCAAAGCC
Source organism: Aragoa cleefii (assembly GCA_036897905.1). Lineage (NCBI taxonomy): Eukaryota > Viridiplantae > Streptophyta > Magnoliopsida > Lamiales > Plantaginaceae > Aragoa > Aragoa cleefii. Next base: position 9,098 of record JAYMSH010000220.1, on the reverse strand, counting down.
ATAGCAGCAGTACGCAACTGTAAAGGTGACACACCAATATCCTCAAAGGGTGACGAAGCAGTTAGATTTTGTGAATTATCAATGTCAACTACTTTACGAATAAAGAGTGGTATTCCAAGTTCATCAGCTACTTGTCTTTTGTACTTCTCGGCAGAAGCATGAGCAATTTCATGACAATCCACACAAAGGAGGACAATATCATGGGACCGGTGGCTTTTCAAATGCTCAGGAAAGTGAACTCGGTAGCAGGATGGTATGATTCTGTAACGTAAATAGTGGTTTCCTTCACCACAACCAACACAGATATTTTTGTTACTTTGAATATAGAAATTGTTATCCTCATCTTCTGGACGCCCTTTTGGTTCAAACAAAAGCATGATGGAAGGAGGATCTTCTTCAACAAGCTTTGCCAAATCCCTGTTGAGATACCTGAACAGATAGGTGTACAAAATAGATTAGCATATTTAGCATGCACAAAATTGAGGTACGTCACTCAATATTTTGGGAATTGTTATCTTACCATTCAAGCTTTCTCCGGTCACAATAACATAATAATCGACCATCACTAGCATAGATCTTGCAGTTGTGATAAACTTGGGATTTGCAGGAGAACTTTTTAACAAACTGCTCTCTAGAGGTCCTCTTTGCAACTTGTTTTGAAGCCCTAAATCCATTGCAATTGGAGGTGGATCTACTGGTCCGCCTCAGGTTGGTTTTGGACAAGAAAGCATAATTATATGCGGAAAGAGGACAACTGTTAGCTGCACCTACGTTTCGCTTGATAAAGAGTTCAAATATATCATCAAGACTCATTATGTCATCTTGCAACAAGTGGAGAAGGAATTCCAGGTGAGAGGAAACTACAGGTGATGGAGATTGGAGAGAAACAAGAGGTTTAGATTCAATATCCAGATCAGCTCTGGATATGATGCTACACAGTTCTTTTTCAGTAGTTGGGATTTTAGTTGCCAGTGCAATGATCGCATTCTCAGACAAAACAAATCTCAAACTCTCATCATGGATACGAGCCTGAAAGAATTTGACAGCTAACCAAGTGAGCCATTTATAGTTATTATGTAGATAACAATCTAGAGATATTATTGGTAATATCGTCAAGTGCAATGCAGTCTCTGCATTAAAGATAACCCTTTGACATTCTCCAAAACTGAGGGCAAAATAACAAACTAAGGAAACGACGAAATAGTCTCTTCACATATACACATATTTTGATACCAACTGTAAAGCAAGCAAATCCCAGTTTTGATACCAAAGAAATTAGGAAGTAAAACCATGACATCCATTAATCTGTTACGGTGAACAATTCAATTGACTTTGAAGTGACAGCAAATGTAGTCCGCAATTAAAATAAATGTAAAGAAAAAGCACTTGAATGATTTATGGCTTGAGTAACCTGCAACACTTTGTTTCATTATTCAATCATTTGGGGATTAGTGTTTAGGTACCTTCTTTTTTTTGGTTTAGTAGTTGGCTGAGAACCAGGGATACTTCTGTGGGATGGACGCATCTTTATGAGTGCGTTACTTGGATCCTTCTTTAGTACTACTATTTTGCCTTTTTATTTATTTGTTTATTTGCTTTTTGTTAGAAGCAAGAGTCCTGAGGTTTGCTGAGTTGTTTAGGTTGGAGAATAAAGAAAGTGGGATATAGAAGAACTGAAACTAGAAAGAGTCGTAGAGATTAGAAACATGATCTTGGTTTTATTATTCATTCCATCCAATATATATTTTAAAATATTAAATATACTTAAAAATTAAACGTAACTTTGACGTTTTCGTATGCTGTTTTCTGGGACTTTGATGTGTCCGTGTATCCATATATGTAGCGTTGCTTCCTAGGTAGTTGAGTTGAGGGGGAAGGGGATGATGTCATCTTTTTTAACTAATTTTGTTCAATGCTAAAGCAGTTCCAATCAATTTAATGTTTGTGAGAGATCAAACTCTATGTATTTATTTGATAGGTCAACTCAATATATCTAGTTGAAAACAGTGAACAAGCCAAATACTGGATGATATAAAGTTTGGAATCAAAAAATGAAAAACCCTTTGCACTAACCAGTATGTCCCTCCATAAACACAGTCGTCGAACAAGTTCCTGAAACTGAATCAAACAGTTCATCAATAATGTTCACGCCATGTCAGACATTGACAAATGACAATCGAATGCCCTCTGAAAATGTGAAATACCTTTGCATCAAAATGGTGTGAGGGGATATTTCCTTGATCATTTAAGCAACGAGAAATGATTGATGATGCAATGACGTTTCCTGGACAGCCTTCAATGTCTTTTGAGAAAAGTTGCAAACAAGTTGCATTTGAGCGGCGACTGGTCTCGAGAAGAAAATGGAATTTGTCACCAGGAGATGAAATTTCTGATGCACTTCTTAGCTTTAGTATTTGGATGGTGTCAAGCAAAGAATTACCAAAGTAAGATTAAGGAGTATATCTTTCATTTGTCATTCTTACATAAAAGATTCGTGCTCATATGAGTCATTTTTAGTCTTTGGAAATTTCTTTCATCTTGTTTAATAGGAACCGTATCAAATGCATCAGAAGATTTATAATTCGCAACTTTACAGCATAAATATCCTTCATGATATCCAGTCAGTACTCGGTTGAGGGAACAATTATTACTTTAGTGCCCCCCAAAACGTGAATTCTAATGCATCAAGTGAAAAGTTTTCAAATGGGCAGAGTTATCTCTTGGAAGACTTGAACCCTAGTCTAGGCATTAGCCAGTGGGTCTAAAAGTTCTGTTTTTATCAAGTAGCTTATAATCTCTTTGACCAAATGCTATACTGAAGAACAAACGAGGCAAAAGAAAACCAGGCAATGACAATAATGGGAAAATCTCAACATCCAGTCTATTAAAATCACTGGCAATAGTTGTTAAGCTCAACAAGATGTGACTAAGGATTTCTCAATTGTTATTCCAAAGTTAATTTCATCCCACTAATGCAAGTAAAAAGCATCAGTGTCTAGAAGTTCAGTTGATTATAATTTCAAGCCTGGTCATTCTGTAACTTGGACTAGACAAAAGGAATTAATTGCGCGTGTCATACAATTTGAATTGGAATGGCCATTGACACCCTTTTCATGACTACAGTGAGGTTGGCATCAAGAAATGCATTCCATAGATGGTATCCTGTTTCACTAACAATAGCTTGTACCATTCATTTAAAACTATCCTCTACTCAAGCTTTCACAACACATTCACTTAACACCAGAATCTGCTTGGCACTTTCTGTAAGGAAGAAGTTTTCTTAATTTCCTCAGTTGTTAGACTCATGTCTCAACATGTTATATGCCACAACTAACATAAGTACACTCTTCTAGACTCTCTTAATACGTAAGTGGTACCTCTAATACACAAGAAATCACTAAAATAACCATGAGCACATCAGAAGAGGAGATGCGGAAAAGTTAAAACGCTAAGTAAATGGATATAAAAGGTTTAATTTATGCCATATGGCCCAGACCTTTTTCCTGGTGTTTGAGCTCCATACAGAGACAATGTGCAATGTACAACAGATAGTGTGCATCTGTTCGAGCATACTCTATCATTTCTTCAGACAAGGGACGCAGTCTCCAATCTTCCCTCTATAATTCAGATGGATGATAAATCAGCGGAAGACGATAAACAAATCACTTCGATGCTTCCGCAGATATTATCATGCTGTAAGTTTTAGCTTATTCATTGCAGCTGGAATCACAAAAACAATAACTCCTTTCCCCAGATTTTCCAAAGAAATTTTACTTGTCTAGACATCGATATCCACATGTTATCAGAACAACTTGATTATCTTATGTCAGATGTCCAGTAATTTCCGGGAATGGTGTACATTATGTTTCACAATCATATTGCATGACTAGACATTAAGAAAGGCTGTGAATTGGTTCATCAATGAACTAACAAATAGAGTGGATGTTCATTCTGCTTTTACAGACACACTTATGCTTAAGAACAGATGTTATTTTGTGATCCTTGGTTTCTGAACTTGAGCGAGTCTCGTGAATAAAAACGGACAAGCTAGAGTCCCTATTTATTCGACGTTCAAATATTGAATCTCCAGCTGTATCCAGCTTGAGTGAATATGTAGTACAAATTCTAGATGGTATTAGCATAAGAAACACTACAAAATTATATGGACCTAACAAAAAAGACGCTCTGTTTAGAACTTGAAATGCATACAAGCACCAGATCTCGACTTTTATCCGGAAAATAGCTATAAATATGCACATTGAATGACGAATGTTTTAAGACCAAAGAAGCCGACTCTCAAATTTGTCTAGAGCTCCCACCACATGGTACAAGTGTAAGTAAAAGACTTGACATATGATGCCTAATCTGATAACAAGTTTTAAATTAACAACATTAGCGAGCATTCTATTATTCTTTTTGTTGGATTAATTAACATATATACAAACATTTGACCATTAATAAATGACTATGTCATGAACGATACTGAGCTTATAACCTTGGACCATATTTCAGCTAATCAAGTAAATAAGCTCTGGAGTGAGTCAAACTCAATAATCTCATCACAAAGAGATATATATAAACTAAGAAGTTCGATAAACATATGATTCACACACAAGTTGCAGGCTTGTATGAACTATGAAGTATGATGTTCAGTGGATAAGACATCTTGACTTTAGCAAGGAAGTTTATCGAACTATTGGTTTTTCTAATTTTGAGTGTCTTTTGTCGAATGTCGCAATCATTAGGAAAACAAATCTGTAAAAAAAAATTGAACGCCATGAAGTTTCAAGTAGTGAATAGACTGAAGGTGAGGGTAGTTGAAATTCACCAAAACTAACTTATTGCTGAGTTGTCTTAAAAAGTCTGACGCTTATTTTTTTTTCAAGAAAGTATCCACCAAAAAAAACATATTTAACCTAAAAAGTAACCTTAAACATCAGGTTTAATACTGTAGAAGAATAACTAAATATGCATGCCTATACTCTCACCTGAAACAGTTTGTTTGTGGAGACGCCACAATATGTTTCAAGCACAAATGCTAATGATCTCTGTGGTTTCGATAACACATCACATGCCTGCAATATATTACAGACAAAAAAACATTAATAATAGAGATACGATGCCAATCCCCAGTTCAGCATCAAATATCCAGGCAAGTGTCTTATATACAAAGCTGTCTGGCCAAATTTATCTCCCCTCTGATCCTCTAAGTTCACAATAGCTAGGTATCACATCCCAGAATAAAATAACCTTTAACACTGAATGAAAAATAACGAAAAAATGAACCGATAACAACTAATTTACCTTGGCTGTGTCAAACATATTGACTATATAGATATGGAAATCTCTTTGAAGCCACAGAACATCATTATCAGCTCCATGAAGTACCTGCAGCATAGTCTCTATCATAAAATAGAACTATTAACAAAAAAAAATGATGCCACATCGAAGAAAAACAAAAAACTACCTAAAAACCTATTGCTGTAGCCTATGAAATGAGGTAAAAACGTGTTCAGTTTCTCTTGGACCCCCTTGACAAATTTTCAAATATATTCAGATGAATTCGTAAAATCACCAACTTGCACCAAACGTGAAAGATAAAAGTTGAGCAACACTTTTGTCTTTATGTCATTTTACATCTAATTGTAACCAAACATGTATAAGTTTCATTCACCGACTTAACCCTGCATTCTTAAAGTTCAGTTTCAATATGCATAACACAGCCTATACCATGTTCATAATGAGTAACTTATATCGTCTCATAAAATTTATAGACATTAATTATGCGCTTTCTTTAGTAGGCATGCCTCATATAAGGATACATTTAATATGTTGCGTCCCAAGGATGTCAGGAACTTCATTTGAGGATCTATATATACAGGACTGAAAATGCACAAATTGGCTCCAGGAAAGGAAAATCTTGCCATTAGACATTATGGTCATAACTGATCCTCATTAGCATCATGAAAATAAAGTTGCTACTAAAGCATTCTCAAAAGTGTTACAATGCATTTAAACCAAGGCCTATGAATTATTTACGGGCATGGTGTAAGTAAGATTTCTGAAAGATGACTATTGTACTTCAAGCAACACAAAGTTCCAAGCAATAAGATTGTTATATCACCTTGCATATTTGTGGATTCGCAAAGACCGGTCTCAGAAGTCCAATCATGTCATGCAGTTTAATCGTGTCAACTAGATAATCCTCCCTTACTGTGGATATCTGTTTACAATAAATCATAAACATGAGTATAGACCATATGCACAAGAGAGCAATAATTGGTTATAATAACATGGGAAAGGAAAATATAAGTCATGTAGTAACTTCTTCTATTTAGCTGTGTGCTTCCTTTGGGAGGGCAGTTGTTTTCACTTAATCAATCACTCAGCAGGAAAGACCGAACATATGAACTATCAAGTTAGAAAACATTAAAGATCAGTGAAGCATATGATTTAGGGTCGACATAAATAGTTTAAACAAATCCCACTTTGAACAATCAACAGTTCGTTGCACTACCTCCCTAACACTACATAACTTATTAACTATAATAACTACAGTGCCGCCGCTTGCAGATAATGTCTAGCATTAAGCTCAAATTTTAAGGCTACAAAGAACAAGAAAGAGGGGGGGTGGGTTGTCCGTCTGCACCTATCCAACTCTGTACTTACACGGCGGAACCACTTTCGATTACTGATACCCCCGTGGCCCCGCGACACCAACCTTCAGTGTTACTGAAACCGCAAATGCGGCTGTTTGCCTATTTATTTCTAACTGACATGGCTTTAAAAATTGCCATTAGCCCAACATACATATCGACATTCTGAATAAACTCCCAGCAAAACTTAATGATAACAAGAACAAATTTCGAACTAGCCATCTAAGTAACCATGCCCCACTGATATCACTAGTGCATAGAAACAAATAATGAAACATCAGGTGCTCATAATAACGCCAACCTGAATGAGAGCCGTAAAACCTAAAAAAGATCTCAAGCCGTGTTGCTCAGTATCCACCCCAAAAACACTCTCTTTACTCAACTCATCGGCCAACTCCAGCAACTGAGCCTCATTCTCAACCCACACATAGAAATTTCTCATCTTCAAAACTTTCTCCTCATCATAACACTCGCCTAAGAACTCCAAGAACCCGAAATTCGGATTCTTTATCAACTTCGAAATCTCTACATTATACGGATGTAAATTATGTGACTCCTCATCTGTCAAAAGGCAATAAAATAATTAGAAGCGAGTCAAAACAAACAGAGAAGAAAAAAAGGGTTTTTAAACAATTGATTCTATATACCAGTGGAGAATGAGTCTGGTGATTGAAGCTTGAGGTGTTTGAATTTTGCATAAGAGTTGTCAGCTAAGACTCGCTTGAATTTGTGCTGAGGCTTTGATTCTTCTGTGTTCAAGTAACATGATTTCCTCCTCCGGTTTATAGGGATTCTGAAGACTTGCTTGATGAAGAAAATGGATATGATGAAACAGGTGGTGGCGATTGTGAGTACTTGTATGAAGTTATCTTTGTTCATGGCCATTGAAGATGCATTCAAGATTGGGTCTTTTACTTTGATTCTCTGCTGCTTCGATTTAATTCAAGGGTAAGGGTTTTATTTTTTTACTAATTTTTTGCTGAATAGGGTTTTCCAAGATTCAAAATATACAGAAACGGAGCTGGCTGCTGGTGTCTACAGAAAATGGCACCGAAAAGAAACGAGCAAGGGCCTTGCGGAAGCTTTAGAGCTGGAAAGCAGTGTAGTTTGACCGTAAAGAGTGAATAACCAGGTTTCTGTAATAAGCAATTTACCAGGAAAAAAATTATAAGTTGTGGTACTTTATTGCCGACCTGCTCGCAAAAAGGAATATTAATTGTAAACACTTGAAATAGTCGGTCATTTGACCCGCAAATAACGAAGAGTAATAACTAAATGAGAAGCAGTTATGGAAATACATATCACAGCACTGTCCATGGACATCACCATTGCTGGAGCTTCAAGTTCTGATCACGACAGATTCTGTAAAACAAAAACAAAAAAAAATACAAAAAAAATTAGTTTTTATTTATGCATGAACCTGGACCATAAAGAAGTGTTGACTTTGAAGTTAAGCCAAAGTTTAAAGGAAAAAGCTTTAATCATATCTTCTGGTTTATTGATTCCTAGACCACATTCCTCTTTTAGATAACATAGTTTTTCTCATCCGCCCAGTTGATTTTCTTAACCGATTCAAAGATGCACCAGAAAACCCTTGCAGAAATGTCTTTATCTCACTGATGACGAGTTAGTCTTACATAAAACTAATTTTTTGAAAAAACAAGTTTCGGAAAATTGAAAAAAAGAAAAATTCGGATCAGCTTAAGTTAGTCATTTCTGCTTTGTTTTAAATGAAACAGAGTTTAAGTTGTCATATTGTCTTGCAATTTAGTGGACTGATCGGATCCGGGAAGGTTGCAATGAATTTCTGTCAGCATTCGAAGAGGGGGACGAAGGATGGACAAATGCTGCTGCCTAAAGATATGGTGGTCGAAATTCTGGAATGGTTGCCAGTAAGATCACTCGTGCGGATCCAAGTGGTTGTATGATCTGATCCCACGTCTGACCTTTATCAACAACCACAGCCTGAAACGGGGAACGAAAGGTAGGATGCTGTTGGTAAGGCGTCATTTGTCACCACCACAACAAGACGACTTCTTGTGTTTTCACGATTTGGATTCCCCGGAACTGAAAGTGCTGCAGCTGAACGTATCCATCACGTTCTTGGAAGATCTATGTCCACCTAATACCTTCTTGGTAGATCCATGTCCACCTAAATGGGCCGGTGATCTGTGTCTAGTTGGCTCCTGCAATGGCATTGTCTGCTTAACCAAAAACATTTGGGATGTTTTGTGCAATCCGGCATTACACGAATTTAAGCCTCTTCCACCTGTTCCTGTTGAGTGTCCACAGGGTTTTTGCGAGCTTGTCAATGGTAAGGGGTTTGGTATTACTCATGCAGGCAAATTCAAGGTAATTATCATGGGGGAATATTCGGACACTGTAGGACGTGAGTGTCTATATTCCTTCCCAGCCCAGTTATACAGTTCGGGCACGAATTCC
>JAYMSH010000219.1:0-12835 GCA_036897905.1 Aragoa cleefii | reverse complement strand
AATCTGCATTGTCTAATACTGTTGCAGAAAATTCTAAATACAACATTGTTCAACAATGAATCAGTTGAAAACAATGCAACAGATATCATGAGGTCATTCAGAACAAGAGCTCTTCAAGGTTATTTAAATATGTACAAGTGTAATAATCCACCATCAATTGCAAATAGTAATTGTGCGTATACTGTACCCAATCCCTCTGATAGTTCTGAGTATTTTCAGTTACCTAAATATCCTATTGAAGTTTTCTTATCTTCTGATATATTAAATTCCACACATAAATGCTTCACTGCTGCTTTATCTTATATTCCTGAGCCTAAAAATTTCAAGCAAGCTCGCAAGCTAGTTGAATGGAAATAAACAATGCAGAATGAGATAATTGCACTTGAAAAGAAAAACACATGGGAGATTGATCCTCTTCAACCAGGTAAACAATGCATATGTTGTAAATGGGTGTTTAATGTTAAACTCAAACCTGATGGAACACTTGATATATATAAAGTTAGATTAGTTTCCAAAGGGTATAATCAGGAAGAAGGTCTTGATTATTTTTATACTTTTTCTCCAATTGTCAAACTAACAACTGTCATGATTTTATTATCTGTTGCTACAGCAAGAAGTTGACATATTCAACAATTAGATGTCAACAATGCTTTTCTTCATGGAGATTTAAATGAAGAAGTCTATATTCTTCTTCCACCAGACTATCAATCATCTGATACCTCATAGGTTTGCAAACTTACAAAGAGTCTTTATGGGCTTAAAAAAGCCTCAAGACATTGGTTTTACAAACTTACATTTTGTTTATTGAATTATGGTTTTGTTGAGTTAAAATATTATCTTTCTCATTTTATTCTTCATAAAAATAATTCTTTTACTGCCTTATTAGTATATTTTGATGATGTCATACTAGCAGGCAATGATATCACAACTATTTCTGCTATTAAATATCATTTACTTGAAAAATTCACCATAAAGGATCTTGGTGAACTGAAATATATTTTTGGTATTGAAGTAGCAAGGTCAAAAATAGGTTTGTCATTATGTCAGAGAAAATATGCTCTTGATATCTCGACAGATCTTGGTTTTTAGCATCTAAACCTGCTACAACCCTTATAGATTCCAAACTCAAACTGAGCAAAGACTCATGCATTCCCTCACAAGATGCACATGAGTATAGAAAGTTGATTGGTAGGCTGTTGTATTTAATAGTCACCAGGCCAGATATTTCTTATGATGTACAAACTTTAACTCAGTTCATGTCTAAACCTACTGATCTTCACATATCTGAAACATCAAGAGTATTAAGAGTTCACCAGGGAAAGGTATTTTTTATCCTGTTCACAGTGATTTACTTGTAAAAGGTTTCACTGACTCTGACTGGGCAGGTTGCATTGATTCAAGAAGAAGTATTTTAGGCCAATGTTTCTACATAGGTGATTCACTTGTGTCTTGGAAGAGCAAGAAACATCCAGTGGTTAGCAGAAGTTCAACAGAAGCTGAATATAGACCTGCTGCAAATGGCTGTTGTGAAGCTCAATGGATATTGTATATTCTTCAAGATTTGAGAGTTGAACATTCCAAACCAGTTCTCTTGTACACTGACAGTTTATCAGCATATCACTTGGCACATAACCCTGTCCAGCATCAATGGACAAAACATATTGAATTGGACTGTCATTTGATAAGAGACAAGATCCTCACAGGAAAGATCATGCTACTGCACATCTCCATCAGTCAAAAAGTTGCTGACATTTTTACCAAGCCATTGGGAAATCCTCTTTTTTCTCATTTCCTATCCAAGATGAGCATGAATAATATTCACACTCCTCTTGAGGGGGGTTGTTAAGATGTATTTTCAGGTTTTAGTTTGTTTCATTAAGTTAAGCACCTTTGTACTTTGTGCTTCATTTATTGTACCTAGGCAGTTCGGTGAAATTATCGTTGTTCAACGGCCACTTAAATGAAACAATGATGTACTTCATTCATTCATTCATTCATTCATTCAATACATAGATTTTTCCTCTCCTGCATGATGAATCAGTGATTCAACTGACCTTGAACGACCTTTCGCTACTCGGACGATTGATGCTGTGAAACTAAACTAGCAGAAACAAGTGACTCTGCGCCTGAAAAATAAAATCGAATCCAAAGAAAATTCGAATAATTGATGTAAACCTAATGGAACTGAGATTCGAATATCAAAACCTTACCCAAAATGCATACTGAATCGAGATCGAGTAAGATTGTGGGAAAAATGATCCTTTGGCATGGCTTTGCAGATTTTGTTGTGGTCCCGATGCATGTGTCCATCAAAACAAAATAATCGCAGTAGGAGGCATGAGATTCAACAATCTCGGTTAAAATGAGATTGTGCAACCAAACACCACCATAACTCCTACTAATCTGTTAGTAGGAGAATTACCAAACCTTTATTACATGATCGAATAACAAATAAAATAAGTATTAAATATAAGCAGAAACCTTTATATGATCGATATGAAGATCTTGACAAACATGAGGAGCATCTGAAACTTTAACTCAGTACAAGACTTGCTATCCAACCGATAGTTTAATCTAGTACAAATCAGCTTACACAAAAGTTCTAATGAAAGAGTATTCAACTGTCATAGAAACTTATGTTATGCAGTTTAAAGGCAAAAAAAAGTTAATCTTAAGCATTATGAGCCATAAAGACAGCGGAACACGAAGGATGATACGGGAGTCAAGCCACAATCCAAGAGAGAGCATAGGCGTACCACTTGTTAGACAAGAGTCTTAACCACGCGTAATCATCATTCTTTAGATAGCTTGGAAACATACTTTGAAAATCGATATTCATAAGCGAACCTTTTCTTCCCAAGTCCCCATTATGTAGCTTCATTCGCAGCCAGAAATGCAATTAACTTGCTAGACAAGCAATGCACATACTGAAATGAACAGTCCGACTTTGCGCACATGCCCTCGCTGCAACGGTGTTTTGATGAGCATAAAATCAACCTCTCAAAAGCAGCAACACCTTTTAGTATGTATCCCATAACTTCAAAGTCACAACACTCTCAACATTATCAAAACACGAGTAGTAGAAATAATCAATCTTGACATTCTTGAGATGGTTAAAGTTACCCTTGGGCAAACTCAACTGCAGGGCCCCATTGGAGATAAGTTCCTCGATCTTGGAAAAGAGGTGATCAATCTGTATATAATGACACGATTCGATTAGATTATAGATATACGTGGGGTAATCGGAGGGTTAAACCTTATATTGTGTCATCTTGGTTGATAGGGCCGGTGCTTTGGTGAGTGGTCATCTATTTTTTCACAAGCTTGAGCTAGACATCTTGATTGGAACTATTTCGATCACTTGCCTGTTTTAGTGGACATGCATGCGTCAGGGTAAAAGGAAGTCATTGTACAAGAGTGATCCCGATACTTGGATGAGGGGATATGATTTGTTTGGTAACATACAAAATTGTCGACTAGGGTTGATGAATTGGAGCCATAATGATTTTGGAAGTGTTAGGAAGAAAGTGAAGGGGATATTAATGACAATACTTTCGTCAAATTTTCACTTCTTGCGAGCCATCGGAGGAGGATATGAGAATAGTTCTTGAGTCTATGGAGCACTGAGTGGATCAACCTCTTAACTAGGAACTTCTCTAAGAGTCCATGGCTGATGAGGTAAAAGTTGTTTTAATTAATATGTGTTGAAGTTGGTGTTGAACTTAGTATTGACAATGGTGTTGAAACCAGTGTTAAGAAGTGTGTTGTTCAACACTTATCTATTTTGTCTTATTCTCACAAAACCAGTTTTTTGTTATTCTATTTTTAGCATATGCATGTTATTAGATTGAAGTGTGCACGTGGGGAATGGACAGAAATGGTCATAGGAAGTGGACATGACTCATTCATACTTGGAGACCAAGTTTGAGAACAACCTTAGCTACAAAAGTGAAAAGTTGGATGGTGGATGAAACTACTTGGCTGCTAAGTTTTGGATGGCTATAAAGGAGGCAGCCCGCTCTAAGTTCAGACAAACTTTCATAGAAGCATTCAAAGAGAATTAAAAAGAACTTGAGAGCACACTTTGCACTGAGCCTTTAGTTATAGAACTCATAATATACACTGATCATAGCTTTGCTTGTTTAGTGTTTAGATTATTTCCAGAGAGCTATAGCCAATCATTGGGCTTCTACCTTTGTAACTCAGTATAGTTTACGATTCCTTAGAAATTATAGAATATGATCTTTTGTATTTAAGATATCATTTGTAATTCATTATTTCCAAATAGTGAATACTTTTGCCTTGAGGCACTCACAAGTTAATTATATAACTTGTGAAAATTTTACATCTTTGTTCTATTCTTTATTTTTCGCTGCTATTTTTAATATGATATTTTGTTCAGAGTTGAAACTAGTGTTGTCCATCACAAGCTTTAACACCGACTGTTTTACAGTTTGTTTTTTAATCCATTTGCATAGAGGCATGTACCAACAAGTGGTATCAAAGCCAACACTTGATACACTAAGTGTTTGGATCTGATATTTACTACAGTGGATCCGGTCAATCCAAATGTCGAAAAGCTTCCTAATCTTGATAGTTCTAATTACAGGTATTGGAAGATCCGATTGCTTACGCACATCAAATCAATTGATGTTCGTGCGTAGCGATCAATTATCAATGGTTATGCGGTTCTAAAACTCGATGTAGATCAGGATGGTGATATTTTACCAAAATATGAATCTGAATGGACTATTGAAGAAACTAATCAAGTTAGTTACAACGAAAAAACAATCAATGCTATTATCTCATGGGTTGACATGTATATGTTCAAACCCATACAAAACTGCACCACCACAAAACAAGCTTGAGATATTCTCGAGAAACATTGTGAAGGTGATGCTAGTGTTCGTGAAAGTAAGCTTCAGTTTCTTCATAGCCAGTTTGAGACACTACGTATGGGTGAAAATGAAGAGATAACAACCTATTTCGAGAAAATTTATGGATATCTGTAATGAGTGTCAGTTGCTTGGTGAACCTTTTTCTAATAGGCAATTGGTTTATAAAACCCTTTGTAGTCTTCCCGAGAAATTTAATATGAAGTCATCCTTTATTGAAGAAGCAAATACTCATTCAATATGGACTTTACTACTCCAATGAACATTCTTAAGAACTTCGAGTTAAATCTCGCAAATCAAAACAAATCATATGGGAAAGAAAAAAATATGGCTTTCAAATCAATCCTTGGAAAGTAATACTGATGATGAGGATGAGTTTTTTGAGGAACTTGGTGAAGGTGATAGTGTTGCTCTCATTACTAGAAAATATAATTCCATGTTGAAGAAATTAAACAAGAAGAGCATAAAGCCTAAGGAACCAAATAATAAACCTTCCTTCCAACCACCTAAGAAAAATTTCAAAACTGCTAAAGGAAAAAATGCTTTTGACGGCGATCCCAAACAACTTGACTCAGTTCAGTGTCATGCGTGTTCGGAATATGGTCACTATGTCAATGAGTGTTCTAATACCTTGAGGAGAAGAGTAAAGAATCTTTGGGTGGCGTTGAGTGCTGAAGAACCAGAAGAAGATTCAGATTCAGAGAAAGGGAAAGCAAGTACATCGGTGATGCTGGCCACTGTTCATGGACAGTTCCTATCAGACTGTGAAGACGATGTTGAAAGTAGTGTTGTGTCAACACTGCATTCAAACACCTGCAGAAGGGTACATATTTTTTGATTATTCAGATGAATTCTGCTTTCATGGTTCTATTGATGTAGATGTAGAATACCCTGAAGATGAAGAAGATATGGACAAAGATGCAGTGATCTTAGAGATGAAGATAAAGTCTTGCTTAAGGAATGCAGAAAACAAGCTAAATGCATAGAGAACTTGACCAAGGAAAATGATAGCCTGAAATCCTCCCTGACCAGACTTGAGGTACATCTAACAAAAAAAAGATGCTGAACTATGTAGGATGATTACTGAGTTGGATGAAGCTAAGACCATCTTAGCTAAGTTTAACTCAAGATCTGTCAAACTTAATGATGCTCTTAGTCTAGGTCAATTTGATAGTTCATGTTTGGGTTTCCAAAAAGATGCAGAAAAGATTTCAAATAGTTTTGAAACAGATAAGGTGAAGTTTGTTAAAAGTATAAATCAAAGGCAAAGGGTATTTGTGTGTCATTATTGTCACAGGCCTTGCCACATATCACCTTTTTTGTTATAATCATAAAAGAAATTTTTCCAAAGTTTTTTCAAAATCTGCAGAAACAGTGTTGAAAAACACAAGTTCCAACACCAGCAAAAAAGCTGTCTGCAAACAGATTTGGAAACCAAAATTTGCAATTACATGCAATGTTGTTTATACTTCTTTAAGGACTAATATTTCAGGAGCTTAGTACTTTGCTAGTGGGTGCTCACACCACATAACATGTACTAAAGAATTCTTGAAAGACTATGTTCCCTTGTCTATAGGAATGCTCACATATGGAGGAGGTTCTAAGAGTAGAATCATAGGAAAATGAAGTTTGAATGTTCCAGATTTTTCATCTCTGAAGAATGTCTTACATGTGGAAGGACTGGTAGCTAATCTAATTAACAGCAGTCAGCTGTATGATGATGACATAGAGGTAAAGTTTTATAAAAATACATGTAAAGTCTTTGATCACACCAAAGTTCGTGTCATGACATGTACTAGGTCCAGTGATAATTGCTATTTTGTCAAAGGACAAGAGAGGTGCAATCAAGTACGAGTGGATGACACGGTTTTGTGGCACCAGAAACTAGGCCACGTGAATTACTGCAACCTTAAAAGGATCATAGAATTTGAGGCTGTAAGAGGCATTCCCAACCTTAACCATCTTGGTAAAATAGTTTCTGGAGATTTCTTGAAAGGTAAACATGTACGTACCTCTCAAGGTATTGTTCAACATGACGGACAACCCTCAGGTACGACTCACTGTCTCCAGCTTTTACACATGGACATGATGGGTCCAATTGAAGTTGATAGTATAGGTGGTAAAAGATACTCGTTTGTCATAGTTGATGATTTTTCCCAGTACTGATGGATATATTTTATGAAAGAAAAATCAAAAAGCTTGGACAATTTCAAAATATTGCATGCTCGAATCATAAATGCTTTTTTGCTCACCCATTTTTTCGCATACGTTCTGACCATGGAAGGGAGTTTGAAAATAGTTATTTTTCTCATTTTTGTGAAAAGAAAGGAATCCTCCATAAATTCTCAGCACCCAAAACTACTCAATAAAATGGGGTGGTTGAGAGGAAAAACAGAACCTTGCAAGATATGGCTCGAGTTTTACTAAGCTCAAAACAGTTATCAAAACGTTTTTGGTTTGAAGCCTTGACCACAACTTTCCATATTTCGAATCAAGTATATTTACGATCCGGTACTACCATGACTCCCTATGAAATCATAAATGGTAAAAAAGCCTAATCTAAACTACTTTCATGTGTTTGGATGTGTGTGCTACATATTGAATGATAGGGATCAATAGGCAAAATTCGATTCTAAGAGTGATAAAGCAATTCTTTGTTGGTATTCTGAGAATAGTCATGGTTATCGAGTGTATAACTTGAGGTTGAAGACTATTCAAGAATCTGTAAATATCATGTTTGATGATTCTCTTGGTGTTTTAGGTAGAAATATATCAAATGATGCATTTGATCTAATCGAAGTGTCTGCTGAACATGATGTTGAAACAACACCTCCAGAATGTACAGACACTCCAGTTTGCTCACAGTTCAGAGTCAATGAGGATGGACAATCTAATGAGATTTATGATTCTGTTTGTGGAGATCCACCTGCTAGAATAAGGAAGAACCACCCCCAGACCTTGGTGATAGATAGGGGAGTGTCCAAAGGGAGAAGAACAAGAGATAAAACACCGGTAAACTATAGAGAAACGGTTAGATACGTATGTATGACTACCACATTATCTGAGGTAAAATTATGCTATTTTATTTCTTCTGTTGAACCCAAGAGTATCCTTGAAGCAGTTAAAGATAATTTTTGAATACAAGCAATGCAAGAGGAGCTTGAACAATTTGCTAAAAATGAAGTTTGGCACTTAGTACCCCGTCATTCAAATACAAATGTCATTGGGACTAAGTAGATTTTTAAAAATAAAACCTATGAAAATGGCAATATTGTTCGAAACAAAGCTCGTTTAGTAGCTCAAGGCTATAGTCAGGTAGAAGGAATCGACTTTGACGAAACCTTCACCCTGGTGGCTAGGATTGAGTCTATTAGACTGTTACTTGCTATCGCATGTTTCATAAAAATTACCTTACATCAAATGGAGTGCATGAGATAGCAATCTGGTCTCCAAACTCATGGTCACGGTCAACATCTCCCATTGCCTCTCCCCGGATTTGGATTTATGCAATCTCTGTCCTTTGCTCGGGCTGTAAAGCGTACGTGAGAGCTAGGCTAGGAACCGGTGTTTTAAAAATCGGATTGGACCGGCCGGTCTGACCGGTCAAATCGGAGTCCAACTCGATCCGAGTCTCTATAAAATCAGAAGGAATTCGAGCCGGTCAAAATCGGATTAGACAGGATTAAGCCGTTCAAAAAATCGGTGATTGACTGAAAAAAAACAGGAAAAACCTTAGAAAACTAAAAAAAGTTAAATTTTTTTGAAAAATAATTAAATTCATTGTAAAAAATTTACATAATGTAGAATTTGACTACTCACATTAGTTAGATACAATAAATATAGACAATACGGATATATTCTTCTTCAAAATATTTCACATTTATTGATTTTTAATATTATTATTAATATATAATATATATTACGTAAAATTCGGTTCAATCCGAGTGGAACCCGATTGAACCCCTAACGTGGGGGTCTCCGGCCCGATTTTGGGTTCCGACTTTTAGAACATAGCCAGTAACGTAACATTTTGGCTTTATCCTTAACTCGATTCTCACAACATCTTGTTGCGGATTGGGCTACCTATCCTAACAAAAGCCGTCGCACATTCGGTTACTCTATTTCCTGGTTCCAACTTGGTCTTGTGGAGCTTCAAGAAGCAGCCCACCGCCTTGCATAACATCCGTTTCCGTTTATAAAACCATGCGGCGAAAGTGCAAATCACCGAGCATTATTTCTTTTAATAGAGCGTTGCTTGATAAATGACGATGTAATAGATTTGGAGCCTCAATCAACGTAATCAAAGAGGGGGGTGGATCCTCTCAAAGATTGAGCCTTTCCTCTACTTGGTACCCAATTTTGCAAGGTTATTTCCTTCCCACTTAGTGTGTTTGAGAGAACATACCTAGGGTTGTTTCATATAATGTCCTCCAAGATAGCCTCGAGAGGGTGATTTGTAATTCTTATACTTCTGTTTCATAGCACATAACGATCATTCACATTGTTGTGAGTTGTGAGTCTTGTGACATGCAATTGAACTACACAAGTAGAGAAATTAATTCGGAAGAACAGTCTGGCTTATTGAACCGTCAACAGCAAAGGACAACGCCTTACGCATTCGAAAGTTGACTCAAGAGTCTCTACCTGCTTCATTTATTCTCATACTTTGAACAGAGTTGAAATGAATGGAATCTTTTAATTGTAGCAGCCAGAAGCCGCCATTTTTTGGTACCTTACCTTCTGTAATATTCAGTTTTAGTTTGACAGATTCCAATTTAAATACTTTATCTTAATAAACCGTTCAATTTTAGTATATCCGTTCATTATTTAATAAAAGTTGACTTTTCCATCAATTTTGATCATTTTCCTTTAAAATTTTTTAATAATAAATAAATAAATGAAAAATAGCTAAAAAATAACAAATTATAAGAAAACATGATAAACAAATTAATAAAATGTTAAAATTAGACGAAAAATATTTTGCGATAAAAATAAATAAAACATTATTAAAATTGTTCAAAGAAATAAATTATTAAAAGAAAAGAAAAGCTCAAAAGACAATAAATTGAATAAAATATGTTAAAACTAAAAATTGGACATATTTTTTTATAAAAAATAATAAATAAAGAACCAGAAATAGACCAAAACATTATGAATAAAAAATGTTTCATGACCTACTTTTATTCTTTCTATTTCTTTTAGCTTTTTTTTCTTTTTATTTATTTATAAAAGTTGCTGTCCAGTTTTGATTTTTTAACAATTTTATTCGTTTTGTTTTAATGATTTATTTATTTGGACGATTTTGATAGTATTTTTATTTAATTTTAACGAAATATATTATTTCGGCTGAATTTTACATACATTAATTTATTTATTATTTTTTCTTACTATTTATTATTTATTATTATTTTAGTTATTTTTTGGCTGTTTTCTTATTTCTTTAATTTTTTAGATGAAAAATAGTCAAAATTGACGGAAAAATCAAATTTCTGTTAAATAATGGACGGAAGTATTAAAAGTTGGGTGAGTTGTCAAGATAAGATAGTTAAATTTGATGGTGTCAAACTAAAGTATAAAAACTAAATATGATACAACATGAAATACCAAAAATGGATTTTTTCCTCAGTTTTTTGCCAACAAAATTAAACAGTCAATTATTTTTCTAATTAACCAGTAATTGAGCTAGAAGTTTGAATGCAATTAAATCTTATTTCAAACTCATTCGGCCTAAATTACAACAACAACAAATCAACATATCACCCATAGACGGGATATGAAAACATAGACGGGATATGAAAACAAGGGACATTCTGAGAATTGAACTCGGGACCTCTCGCACCATAAGCGAGAATCATACCACTAGACCAAACGCTCTTCATTCGGCCTAAATTAAATAACTCAAAAGAACATCTTTTTTTTGAATGTCTTTGATTAATGGAATCTACTACCCAACAGCTTATGTGGAGAGTCCAAATCCGAATGGGAAAAGCGGATCGTAATGACTGTCGCCAACGTTCATGGGGAGTTGGTCTATCCTCTTGAACCAGGTTGTAGACAATTTTCCAGTAAAGCGGTAATCGCCAAACAGCATGTCAGCCACGCCTTGGCCTTCGGTTCCAGGCAACCATGCAGCGACAAGGGCGTCTATTTGCGAGAGATAGGGCTCGATCACCAGTGGCCGGCCGGAAATCAACACTACAACACACCTAATGTTGCGGCAAATCGTGTTCATTGTGCTCAAACCGGGATCAGGGATCGTCAGGTTCAAATTGTCTCCCGCACTTTCAGCGTACGGTCGTTCTCCCACCACCACAATTGCATGGGAAAAGTTGTTCGTCCTTACGAATTCAGCGTCAGGGTTTTCGCTGTAGACAATTTCTGTAGCGGGATCGACTGTGGATGAAATAGCACTCAATATTGTAGTACCTCTAGTGTGGTTGTTACCATTTAGCCCTTGCCAAGTGATCGTCCAACCACCGCATTGCCACCCAAGGTTGTTCGCATGGCTTCCCGCAATTAGGATCTTCGAGGTTCTTTTAGGAAGAGGGAGCAAAAGGCTGTTAGCATCATTCCCATTCTTTAAGAGAACAAGAGACTTACGAACGGCCTCTCTGGCTAAATCTCTGTGAGCTTGTGTTCCGACTTGATCTAATAAGCTATAATCGGCTATGGGATTTTCAAAAAGACCCATGATGAATTTGACTCTTAAGATCCTTCGCACTGCATCGTCAATTCTGCTCATCGAGATCAAGTTGTTCCTCACATGAGTGGACACAATGCTGATGAACTCCGTGTGGTTTGGTGGAACCATGATCATGTCAATGCCGGCGTTGACCGCTCTTAGTAGTGATTGCGAATAAGTCCTTTTGAAAGTCGGGTATATATCTCTGAAACTTGGGTGTGTGTAATTGTAAATCATTTGATTCGTAATTTTATCCACGCCCTGCCAATCCGATATGATGAATCCCTGCCAAATCCGAGAAATGATGAGAACAAAAGCTATAGAGTAAATGTGAATATATCTATAGTTTGTATTTAGTGCTTACCCTAAATCTTAGGGTGCCCTTGAGAAAGTCGGTAACAAGATTACGATTCGTGTGCATCTTTACTCCATTCCAACTCGAGTATGAAACCATGATAGTGGAGACACCCTTGATGATCGAATTGTAGTATGCAGGCATATGGATGCTGAGAAGTCCATGCCAGTCTATAACCGTATTATTCTCGTTGATCCCATTTACCGTGCCTCCATCGCCTACATAGTGCTTCGCGCAAGCCACAACCTTATCCCTTTATCACCAAATAGAAACAAGATCAGTAAAATCGACAAAGAATACGTGGAAACACTTCCAAGATATCGATCATAGTCGGGATACTATTAATTGGACTTACTTTCCGCCAACGTAAGGAACTCCATTTCTTGATTTAGGAGGAACGCCTTGTAAGCCATAGATAATGTCTGTCATTTCTTGAACAACTTTATGGTCTTCACTGTAACTTTCGTAACATCTACCCGATCTCGGATCTCTGCAGACCTGTACGTTATTTCCGACATAGTTATAGGTTTGTTTAGCATCATTAATTTTGTAACAATGCACTACGAAAATTAGTACCGCAATGCATGGAGCAAAGACATAAGGAATTCCGGTAGCTCTAGTTTCAAGAGCTGTGGCAGCGCCAATCCTCTGGACAAGTTCTGGATCCCTGCAGCATATTTAACGTAATAGTTGTTAGTGTTAGACGTTCAATATTAACAAAAAAGAATATCTAAAATTAAAATTAGTACGTACTATGTACCAGCTTCCGATACTAGTATACGAACCTTGTTGAACCTAGACCAACATTATGAGGAAAAATAGTTGCACCAAACACATTGCTATGTCCATGCACAGAATCAATCCCATACATAAAAGGTATCCCAAGTCTACTAGACAATGATC
>JAYMSH010000218.1:0-12848 GCA_036897905.1 Aragoa cleefii | reverse complement strand
ATTTCAAATGAATGTCTGGCTATTCTATAAGTTGTATATATGTCAACATACTTCAAACGAGTCACCAATCAAGTTCTGATGAAATATTCCTAGTAGGGCGAGAATCACACAAGAAATGAATGACTGACACAATAGTTTTTTCATCAGTCCAAATAGGCTCAAATCTCACCCAAAGGCTTGTGGACTACCAATGTTTACTTGCCCTATTTGTTTAAGAATAAACTAATCACAAGAGTTCTACCTCTTAGCTAAACAAACATGAAGATCAAGAGAAAACCAACATGACATTTAATTACTACAATCATCCACATGAATCAAATTAGCTATCATATTTGTTAAATAGTCTCAAAAAAATTAAAAATTTACCAAATTCCTACTAAAGCAGTAACATAATATACAGGCCACGAATAAATGTAAGGTTCATATCCTTTATTACCCCCCTCCCCCAACAACCTAAACGAGTACTAGTCCCTTACCACTAAAAAATTAAAATAAAGTAAAAAGAAAGGACCGAATCTCCCTTCATAATCGGTACCAAACGGTCTAGTCACTGGCCTAGTGGTGGGAACTGTGGAAACTGCTAATCCATGTTCCAGTGCTATTGCATCCTCTGCATCCATCCAACCTCGGCATTGTAGCGGGTGAGACTGCTGTCCTCCATGCGACCATGGACAGTAGTATGTCCATCCATTATCTCTCGTGCCTCGCCATCTCCAGAAGTGCATAGCCCGCGTCTTGGTTCTCCATCCATTACCTCATGGCAGTTATGTCGAACACTCATGCTGGTGCACCCTCGCTGTCTATATCTATCTCCTCCTCTGTTGCTACTGCTCTAGAACCTCCGACACCTGATCCTCCAGCTTCGGATCAACCTTCTCACGACCTCGCAGCTTGCGTTTCTATATACCTCATCTCATCAACCAAGACGGTGTCGCGGTTTACTCCGTAGGCCTGGTCGGTGAGCGGTCCATCAGCCTCAAGTAGTTCCTAGCCTCAACAATCAGAATTCCAGCCGCTCTGCACATCCCTGTAATCATGCAAGGGAATACCAATGCACTATCCTGCCTTAGATAGGCATCATGAATCTCATTTAAGATCACCCAACCAATGTCAATGTATCGGTTATCTAAGATGGCATAGATAAAGTACTGGCATGGTAGCCTCAGGTCGCTGAAACCTTTGCTCAGGAGGACATTGTGTCGTATGATCTTCTGCCACAACCTCGCCTCTAATGAAAAAAACTTCTTCTTGACTTCGCCATGTCCAGAATCGGGTACCCTATACTCTCTTCGATAAAGTAGTCGAAACATCTACCCAATGACTTCATCCTTGGGAATTTCATCATACAGTAAGTCGGTGTACGGATCCCTCCTATGTCTTGACGGAATGCCAAATAAGAACTAATGTTGCGCGGGATATCTGAACAGTCACCCCTCGAACTTGAACCGTAGTGCCTATGGATTGTTGTGAAGCTCGGAGCATAAGTCATGGACAACTATGGGGTCATAACCAATGGGCTTCGTGATAAGCCCCTTCCAACTATTTTTCACCACCTTGAAGTGGATAAACGGGCTTAGGAATGCGTCAACTGTAATGCCTCGCTCTCAGATAAACTTTCAGTTCTTATGGTGGGTACCCATGCATTTGTTACTAGTCGGTGTCAACGGATATGGTTACGTCTAGACAAATGGAGCTTCTTCCTCCTCCGAGCTCCTTTCATGATCTGAATCATCACTATCATTTTGGATCATGAGCCTTCATCTCCTCTTAGATCTTTCTCCTTGAGTTTTCCATCATGTGGATGTGCGTCCCATGGCTCTTACAAAATAGTGTATGAGTGCTAAAAATTTAAACTTTAACACTGAAGCAAATAAAGTTCACTTCCTATTCTTGGCAAAAAAGTGACTTTACTACACTCATCACCTCCTCCAAACCTCTGGTTTGTTAAGGATTTCATCCTCCTAACTCACGCTCCTTGCTCTCTAAACTCTACTCTCGACATAAAAATCAACGACATGTTCAATCACTTATCACATATTAGGAGGAAAGAGGCCCAAACAAGCAATCAACCCACAAGTCGTAAATTGATGCTTAAAGCTTATACCATTCGACATGCATTATCATACCAAGCACGCAACTCCTGCATAAGTACCAAAAAAAAATTAACTTTCGAAGAAAAAGCGAACAAGTTGGCACATTGGGGCATTTTATCGAACACGTGGTAGGCACATTTTCTAACATACTATTTAAAAAAAATATGCAATTATTATCACTCTCTCATGCAATGCTATAGTCTATGGCATACTAGCAATGATTATCAATCAACACATGACGCATTAACTCAACGAAAATCCAATTTCTAGCTCAATTTACTTTAACTAAGCATATAGCCCTTTAATTTAAGAAATCACATACGAAACATGCATAGAACTACTCAAATGGTTGCAAGAAATCACGTATAACATGTTAATTAAAGAACCTCATGCTCAATTGCCACATTTCAATCCAAATTAGAAAAGCCCCAAATTTGAAAAATTAATGTTCATGAGTTCACACCTTTGATTTGAGATATTGAAATGAAAATCACAATGAATTGTTGTCCACACAGATTCCTAGAGCGTCAACGAATAAAAATCGATAGTTTTTGAAATTTGGGGCGGGAGAGTGTTTGGAGGGAATTGAATCACTTGAGAAGTGATTCAATTCCCACCGGGTTATTATTAAAGAACATGGCAGGAACCTAAGGCGATCCCGCGGGAAGCTAAAAGGGATCCCGCGGAATCTCAACCTCAGTAGCTAATCCCGCGGGATCTTTCTGCTGTTCCCCATATTTTTGACATTTTTTTTCAATTTTTTTATACTAATAAGTAAAATGCATCCTATCTACGAAAGCATTAAAACGTACATTGGGTTGCCTCCCAATCAGTGCCTTTATTTTTAAGTTGTTGGCTCAACATGAAACACATTTTTTCAAGTGTCAATTTTGTTGACGGGATTTGAATCATCATCTTCAATCAACTTGTCGCTCTTGAGAAATTCTAGTTGAGCCATTTTGAAAGCTAGATGTCCCATATCCGCCTCCATGTCAAGTATGTCCAAGATGTCAGGTTCCTCCCCTTCTTCTTCATCGAGCACTTCATCATCTGGCTCAATATCGGAGTACATCTTCTAGTCGCCTTCTGCCCATACTGCTAAACTTGTAGCTCTAGATACATACGCATCAAATTCTATGGAATCCCAATAAACGTCTATTTTCAAGCTCCGGTCAAAAACGCTTATGCTCGTATCAGTAGTGGCCATAAATGGCCTTCCCAATTAGAGTTTTTTTTACCTTTGCATCGAGAATCAAGTTTCTAGTTTTCATGACAATAACAACACTCACAACAAATCTATAATAGTACTATCAATTACTTTTACTAGGAAATCTTCTACCAATCTTAGAGGGTGTATAATAGTACTATCATCCATGTTAATTGTTCTACCAGTCGCTTTCATCTATCGAATCCCCAACTGACGGTAAATTTTATAGGGCTTAACATTAACAATAACCCCTAAATATAGCATGCCTTTGTAAGTTTTAGCCCTTAATTCAACCAGAACGTTAAAACTACCAGGATCATTTTCCTTTGGTTGTAGACTAAATTTTGCCTCAGTATGTTGCAAACCATACATCTCTTGCTTATCATTGTACTTAAGCTTATTTGGAAACATTTCTTTCAAAAACTTCGCAAAATTAGGGACTTTCTTTATAAACTCAAGCAAGTTAACATTCACATGCACTTTTTCAACAGAAGAATAAATAGAAGGAAGATACTTATTTGTTGGTCCCCTTTTTTCTTGCAGACCTCAAAATTGGAGGTCGATAGGGATTTGACGACTTGTGAAGCTCCACCTTCTCCATTCCTTTACTTGCCCTCCATGTTGGCGGATTTTGTGACAGCTTCGCCTCTACTTTTCCTTCTTTGGTTCTAAACTTTTTCTTTACCAAAGGAGGTTCATTTTGTACATGTGTACCTGAAACTTAAATAGGCCTATCAGTAATGAAAAAATCTAAATCATCAGTTACCTCATCACTTTCATCATTTTCGGTGATGGCTCTGACACGTCCTTCTCTATACGACGCACGTCTATTGAAAACTTCTCTATTTTTCCCTCAGTGGATAAAAATCCATTTGCGATGTTAGTC
Source organism: Aragoa cleefii (assembly GCA_036897905.1). Classification (NCBI taxonomy): domain Eukaryota; kingdom Viridiplantae; phylum Streptophyta; class Magnoliopsida; order Lamiales; family Plantaginaceae; genus Aragoa; species Aragoa cleefii. Next base: position 8,662 of record JAYMSH010000218.1, on the reverse strand, counting down.
GTAGAGTCTTCTATCAACTTATCTGTCCTATCCAACTGTTTATTCATCTCATTCTAATACCCTTAAAGTCCAGCATGGAATTTCCCAACTTCGACCACCATGCCTGCTAACGCTTCATCCTCTTTGTTAGAATCATTCCCTTTCAGAGTATCCTCTCTCTATCTATTTGGTTGACTCCCATATGGCTTCGGATTGGTAGTCTTGTAGGAAAAATTCTCATGGTTTCCAAGGTTGGGATGATAACTAATGTCAACTTTTGTATTATCGATTCAATTTAATAACTAAACTCTCAAGTCGATGAGGCGTGTAGTATATTACTTCCTCTAAAACACTCACAAGGTCGGTCTCGAATAGAATAGTAGTGTATTTTAAACTCAATCTTACCACTATACTACTTCTAATTAATCAAAGAAATTAAACCTTTAGAAGCGTCACAATTTAACTACTTAATTAAATAGCAACGCTATAAATCCTAAATTATCAAATTAAACTTAATCATCAAACAAACCAAACAGAAAATTTAATAATCAATTCGAGAAGAGTATGGCGGTTTTGGATTCACTTGTTTTGATATTGCTTTTCAAGTAGTTGTATTTTCTACCGAAATTGATCTATTGGTTTCTTACTGACAATGAGTTTGAAGAGATTTAAGAATCAATCACACGCTCATAACTGACCTAACTCTAATATTCCTAACATTACCAACGAGAGTGATCAATTTTTGTAGGTTCCTTTAAAAAGATATATCATGTACACCAACTCAAAAACCTTATAATCACGTTTAGCACCTAAGTCCCATCAAATCAATAATCAAAACAAGCTTCATCAGACCTCCATACTTGAGATTTAGTTACTCATGGCACTTGGAATCAAAGCAACTTCATAAAAAAATTAAGATCCATGTCTATAGTAAGTAACAAAGTCAAATCAATAAAACTACAATAGAAAACTCCCTATATATACCGGTATATGGTTATCCTTTGTTCTTCTATTGTTGATTCTTCAACCAACAGAGAGTCTTCCTTCAAAATCCGATCTTCAAGCTCCAAATAAATTTCTTGTGTTCTAGCCTCCAAACTATGTTGTTGTTGTGTAAAACTGGTATTGTGGCATGTGTGTGTCTCCCACTAGGTTTTCTCCTTTGTATATGGAATGTAGGTAATGCACAATTTATTGTAGTCCGTAGCTTTAAATAATTTGCTTGCAAGTGCACGAATCTTGTAGTAAAATCTTTCTCTTCCAAGGTCCATCTCTCAACGACTCGTCAAGCAATAAATCCAAAGTAAACCCCTAGAAGTAGAACAATACGACCTATCTCCGATGAAAAAGTTCCTCGGTTGTGGATGAACGTCCCAATTCCATCGAATCTCTCTTCCATAGCTTCAATCTCATTTTCTCCTTGCCTCCAATGGTTATTTTCTCATTCTCTTGCAGTCCCTAGATGCCTCCTTATGTCTTTCTCTGTTCTCGCCACTCTGGTATTCAATTATGGCTAGTGTTACGTAAAAACCTAGCTTTATGTTTTTATACTATCCCCAAAAGTAGGGCAAAATCCTCCACAAATCTACCTTAAAATTGCACGGACCGCGTTCCAGTTATAAAGTGGGAATGCGTTCGAGCTTCTTTGATAAGTCTCATATTACTTCCAAGTGCCTCTGAACCCGTTCCAATATAATTGTCGAACGCATTCAGTCACCTTTTGCCAACTTCTTCCTTATATCGTCTTGGGCTTGGTTTTTAGCTCCCTTTTCCTTGTTCTTCATTTCTTCAGTAGTAAACCGCCCAAACGTACTATGGTAATTGTAATTGCTCGTTTATCATCTTTTCTAGCTCAAATCAACCATTTTCCACCAAATCCTATGAAACACAAATTATCACTAATTAATACATATACTATCTAATATTCTTATAAAAAGACTCTGTGAACATTAAAACTAAATAAAAAATCCATTGAATAGTCGATGCACGAGCCGATGCATCAGTTGGAACTTCAAAATCTGGCATAAAAAGTTTCCAAAATAGTTTCGGGACAAAAAATTTTGCACTAGGCAATACATCTTGGATTTTCTCTTTATGATAGTGTAACGCGTTCTAGTACAAAACATTTAACGCGTTCCACATTTTGTGGTCATCCCACTGCATCATTTAGTGGCTTGGGAACACGTTCTAGTTGAAACTTGGAATGTGTTCCGACAGTGTAATGCCTGACAAATTTCCGAGCATACAATGGGTACGGTTTCAAAAAAAATTACGATATTCTATGTGTGTTTAAAAGTTTATTTACATTAGAACTTTTTAGTTAATAATATTTCCTTTATATAGGTGTAATGTAACATAATTGACTTACTTTGACGAACACGCGTGTTTGGCAAACGCAGATATTTTAGCCACACGGTAGACTCAAACCGCTATTTTAGAAAGTATAAATGAACAACAAAACAAATGGTTTAGTTACTCACACAAAAAATTGTGGAATTTCCCATTTGCTAAACATTCCTACGCCAAATAAGTTCCGTAACCGATGTAGACCGAGAAACCAAAAATTTATAAGTCGAATGGCGACTTGGTGTTGAGACACGCACCATAACCACACTTCTCCGTCACATGAAGAGTGTAATTTGAGCCTAGAATCTTCTATTCCCTTCAAAAATATAAATAATAGGAATACCAATATATAAATCACATAATCATTTCTCCACCATCTCCCAAGGTTAAATTGAAAAGGAAAAACCTCTTCCTCTCCACCTACACGGCCGGCCACTACTCCACCACCATACCCCATTTTTTCTTCTCCATATTCACAATGCAAACTAATAATCAATTTCCTCTCTTCACCCTCTTTCCATGGATGCAAGAAAGTTCATGATCAACCCTCTTCTTCTCCACTTTGATTTTCAAGAACACTTTTAAAACAACTTCACTAACTCTTCATGTTTTTTCTTCTAGGCGAAGAATATCCTGGAAGAGACAAGGAAAGCAAAGGAAATCAACAAAGCAACTTGATTCAATAAGGTAGAAGATAAAAAAATTTCCTTGTAATAATGCTCTTCGTACGGGTCTTGGGTAGTTAAACTTTCTCGTTAAGTGGTTCATTCCATTTCGGACAGTCTCGGGTCCTATGTTCCGTGGTTCCACACCGCAAGCACTTGCCTTGTCTTTTCAAACAGTCCTCATATGAATGACAACATTTTTGGCTATACGTACAGTTAGCTGACACCAATTGTCCCTTTCCTTTAGGACTCTGTCCATTTATTAACATTCTGAGGGAGTCGTCTAGGGTTCTGGCACGAACCTTGCCCCACTTACGGTTTCTTGATGGCCATTATCGGTTGAGAGACATATGGAGCAAGTCGAGTCAATGTTGCTTTCAACTTGAGTTGCAACTCTAACCTCTTCACTTATATTCATGACAATAACTAGGGCCATTCGTTCCTGAATGGCTGGTCTAATCCCTGATGGAATTTTTGGATCTTATCACTTTCTTGAACTATCATTCCTGATAATACTAAGCTAGTCATTAGAATTCAGCTTCATACTAGGTTACTATTAGATTTCCTTGACTCAATTTCATAAATTCATCTCAATGTGTTTCCTTTACTTCATGTGGAAAAAACTGACTCCGGAACATAGTAATAAAGTTCTCCTAGGTCTGGGGAGTTGCTTCTCCTTCCCATCATCTCAATATTTCATTCCACCAGCCACTAGCCGTAGCTTCCAGTCTAAATGTCGCCAACCTCAAATTTGTGTTATCATCATAATTGAGTACACCAAACAATTCTCCATTGATCCAACCCATTGTTCTGCATTAGCATCATGTGCTAGTCCTATATGGATAGGCGGGTCAAAATGAAGGAAGCGTTCTAATAACTGGTCACAGGTTTCTAGCTTAGTTGTGCATGCTTGCTCCTTCTGTTATCGGAGGTATAGTAGTAATTGATGCATTGTTAATGTAGTGAGGTTATCGATGTTTACATGTGTTGATAGTTTCAGGTTCCTAGCCGAAGTATTTATGGTGGGATAGGGAGTGTCCCGATAGTATCCGTGATTCATAGAAGCGTTTCTATAGATAGCCATCTGCATCGAGGTAAATCGAATAAGAATAAGAATATATATATAAGTAAGGGGTGGATGATTGTACAAATGTGTAAGCCAACGCACATAACACTCGTATAAGTGATTCATGTTTATGTGCACACAAATAAAGGCAAAGGTCAAAATTTGGTTAATTAATATTGTAATGGGAAATTCCCAAGTGTAGAGGGCAGTGGTCTAATACTTCTAGTACAAGGGACGAAGAATAAGTGCTTCTAACTTAATATAGATGGCAAATGAAAGTAAGAGAGTAAGTAGAAGAAAGCTAAGCCGAAGTCATCTAGAGAGGTTTGAGTCATAGTTAGTGTCAATCTAAGAGAGGTTCTTATTACTTCAAAAGTCACTTACCTATGGAACGAAATGGAATAAAGTTTCAAGAAGTTCACATAACTGAGTGGGTAGGGGTTAGTGGTCAGGCCTTTCATTTTAGGTTGGCTCAGGACCCAACTCGATCATTCATATGACTTGGCTTCCTTAGCTCGGGTTATTCTTCGTTGGGATCTTCGTAGTTTTAAATTGTAGAAATTTTTAAAACCATTTTTAAAACAATTACTTTTAAGAGCATAGGACCATAACCACAGGCAGAGGAACCTCTCCTGGTGTAGCTCCAGATGGCGTATCCAGAGCTCTAATACCATTTGTAAGGTCCAAAATATTTGAGGTCCTTACTACATAATTACATGATGTAAAATTTATAACATTTGGAGATTTATTAAACTAATATATTTACAAGGGTGTAAATTTATCGAGAGTTACTAAAATCATTAATACTAAAGTGACTCTAATGCCCAAATCTTCAAGAATATTTAGTAATGGTACGTCAGAGTGGCAACGGAATTCTTGTATCAGCACGGAGGAGGATAAGCGAGTTGTCTTATTCCACACCAAAGGCCGCACTCTCCCGGACATCTGTTTTATGAAGAAGAGAATGCAAAGAAAATGTGGCATGAGCTAAATGAGCCCAGTGGGTCCTGGATGGTGTGATGCATTAAATTTAAGAAAAATATATATTTTGTAAAACTTGACACATTGAAACATGACTTGAAGGTGTTAGAAACATTTATATGTGACCTTTATTTGAAAATAGTCTTTGTCGTAATTTATCGGAAAACCATATGTCCGTGTACCCTTAATAAATTTAATAGGTCTAGAAATATTTGGGGCCTTTTAGTGAAACAAAGTTATGTAGGAATAATTGGTAGGAAATTTCTTTTCGAGAATCAACATAAGGCAACTATGGGAAGTTTGATGTAATCAATTATAGAGGATCATTAATGATAATGATGTAGTATTGAATAACACCAGCTATGAGAGAATCAATAATGATGGATTAATCCCATCGTGTGAATCAGTAATAATGCAGTGATAAGTTTTCAACAGCGTTTAGTTATAGTCAGTCATGGGTACATCCGCAATGTACATTTATGGGAAGTCAAAGGCAGCGATTAAAATTCGTCGAGAATCTTTTCACATTACCTTTTTAGCGAGGGTGGCATCTCGACTGGGTCCTTTTAACAAGGGAGGTGCCTCGACTTCATCCTATCTTTAGCGAATGAGGTGCCTCGACTTCATCCTATCTTTAGCAAGAGAGGTGCCTCGACAGGTTCTATTTTTAGCGAGGGAAGTGCTTCGACCGGATCCTATATTTAGCGAGGGAGGTGCTGCAACATGTTCCTATGTTTAGCGAGGGAGGCACCTCGACTGGGTCCCATTTTTAGCGAGAGAGGTGCCTCAACAGTGAGCTATGAAAAGTCACTGGTAGATCGGTGAGGGAGTACTAACAACATTCATCGGGTGTTTATTAACGCGGTTGTTCCCCGCAGCTTATATTAGGAGGTAATCAGTATATACCTATTAACGTCGTTGTTCCCCGTGGCTTTTCGACATAGTTGTTCCCACGGCTTGTTAACGTGGTTATTCCCGCTATTTGTTAACGTGGTTGTTCCCCGCGACTTCTATTAGGCAGTAATTTAACCGATGCTTATTAACGCAATTGTTCCCTGCGGTAGTTGTTCCCCGCGACTTCTATTAGGCGGTAATTTAACCGATGCTTATTAACGCAATTGTTCCCTGCGGTTGCATCTGAACTCTCAAATCTAACCTATAACCGTTTCCGCACTTTTATAGTAGCTACATTGGACAAAAATGAAATAGAAACTTTGAAATAGTTTTCTTTTAGAAAATGTATAGCATGCGCAGCATGGAGCGTAAAAATCATTAAAAATAGAGAACGGGATATTTTGGATTTAAACGTTTTGCACAATACAGCCAACTGGCCCAATTATATTTTTGAATTTCGAAGTTGCTCTGTTCTTTAGAAAAATTCTTTGTTTTAGACATGTTTCAGCAAAAAACAAAAATTCCAACGATGCGTCAGTAGAATATTTTTTTAACAATCAACTGCTGAGAATTTTACAGTGGAATATTATCACAAGATCAATCAGTCAGTATGGAATCTATTAAAATTAATAGCATGAATTTAACAACATTCTAAAGCCCTTCTCCTTCCCTTTTTCTACTGAATGCCCTGTTCTGGCGACACCTTACTAGATAAATTCCCGTGACTTAATTATTATGAATTCGGTAATAAACATCGATCCCAAGATATAGGACATGTTTATGAAGCTCCCATAAATTCATAAAAACTAAATAATATTGTTTCATATTTTTAATCCAATTCTACCACAGATGTTCTGTTTGTTGTGGCAGAGTTGTGTTCTCTTGACTTGCATGCTTAAATTCATGTCTCAAATTATAAGATGTTTAACATGAAACCATACTATACTTCTACGTGACCTAGGATACGTATACTAACATGAGTTTTATGATCAAGATGCAAAGATTTATGAAGATTTAGCAAGAAAACCAAATGCATGCATAAATTAGTTCGTCAAAGCTTGTTTACCCCACCTTGTTTGTAATTTTCTAGACCCTTGGCTGGCAATTCTCCTCTTGAACAGCTGAGTCGAACCCTACACAAGATGGAGAGGATCTTGAGCAGCATGAAAGGGCAAGAAGATTGATGTTTTGCACAGGGGCTACTGGTGGAGAACAAGAGAGATGGGGAGGAGGAGATTTTCATGAATTCTTACCTTTATTCTTTTTTGCTTCAAGATCTCTTGATAGCTCCTCTTACTTCTCCTCAAATATCTTGTACACTTAGCTTAATCTTCAAGTGGGAGGAGAAATTCTAGAATGAAAATGGATGTTAGGAGAAGAAATATTACAGGATGGGGAAAGGTGAATGTGACCGGGAGAGAGAGAGAGAGTAGGGAAGAAGGGTTTTGTTTTTCTTAAGATGAAATGAGAGAAATGAGAGAATTTGGGAACACTTGAGGCTTTCATAGCAAGCTACTTGATTTAGGGCTGTTTAGAATGATATTTTAGTTGAGTTTTCAAATGGAAGCTAAGTTAGGTTAGGGGTTTTTTCGTTGATTTAGGAGTGTTTGAAATGATATTTTAGTTGAGGCTTCAAAGGGAAGCTGAGTTAGGTTAGGGATTGATTGGTTGGAAGTATGTTAGCTCTAGGTATATATGTTGTTGTTGTTGCGCGGTTAGTTCATTACGAGATTCTCGTACGAGATTAGTCACATAAAACACAGTACATATAGAAGATTCGTAACGTGAGCGTAAGTTATACTCTTTTCTAGTTCTACGTTTTTAAATAGGTTAGTAAACTTCGAGTAGAGAGTGAAAATGGCCAAGACGAGGCTTTCGCATTCGCATAGTCCTTTCGCATGTTGTGTGATATTTTCTTCCAGGAGTAAGGTATACTATTTTATGTGCGATGTTACAACCCTCGTCTCTAGAGAAGGTGTCGTAGATCTCCTCTCTGATCACCTTATCGATATCGATGTATCAGTTATCTAGTATGGCGCCAATGAGGAGCTGGAGCGGTAGCCTTATGTCGCTCAAACCTGTGCTCGGAAAGACATTGTACTGGATGATGTTCTGCCATGTCCTCACCTCTAGTTTCAGAAACATCTTCTTCACGGTGTCGTGTCCAAAATCAGCACCCGGTACTTCTGTCGACAAACCAGTCAAAGCATCCTCGCCTCGATCTCTTCCTTGGACATATACTCATAGGATAGATCGATATAGTCATCCTTCCTATGTCTTGGTGGAATACCACGATAAGTACGGTATAGGAACAACCACTCCTCGAACCTTGACATTGTTACCCCTCGGTTGATGTGGAGCTCGGCATAGAAATCGCTGACGACTGAAGGGTCTTAGCAAGCTAGATTCGTGGTAAGATTCCCAACCCCTCTTCTCTAATATGGGGTGGATAAACGGGCGTATGAGCTCCTGAATTGTCACTCCTCGCTCTCTGATGAAATGCCAGTTCGTCTTATGATTGATTTGCTGGTCTTTTACTGACCGTTAAGTGCAGGACGGGTATATTTCTAAAATTTTGTTGCACTGATTACCACCGATTAATAAGTTTGTTATTTTACATACTTAAACAAACAAATTAATCTGCATTTCGTTCACCCGTTTATAACCTTTGAGGACGAATCTGTCACTACGCATTACAATTCAATTATTTTATCAATTTAGTTTAAACAGT
>JAYMSH010000217.1:0-12859 GCA_036897905.1 Aragoa cleefii | reverse complement strand
TTTTTTCTGGTACCCATACTTACGATACATTTTGGCTTATTTTTTGCGATATTTGCTTACCTAGTGATTACTGGAAGAGTTGAATCAGATACTATGATATGTAAGATATACGCTAAGGTATGGTTCATATGATTTGAGATTTTCAACTGCATGGAAATAATATGGTCATGCAAATTGGATCTCTTGCATATAAAAATATCAACTCCACTAATAGATACACATTTACAATTGGTAGTGATGTTAGTGAGAATGTGTTGTGAAAATCCTCTAAGCATACGTGCATTGTCTGATCAACAAAACAATCGTGGTTTGTCGCTTTGTTCAAAGCATAAAAAGGAGAATGGCTTCAAGACGTTTTAGAGGATACCCTTTGTTGGGAGGATAAGCCCATGCCTTCAGTGACAAATCACTATGATAACAAGTCGACTTCAGGAAAGGCATTGAGCAGTAGGCAAGTCTAGACACTTACGTCGGAGACATGAGACCAATCGGCAAGTGATCTCTACGGGAGTAAATTTACGGATCCATTGACAAAAGGCCTACCTAGAGATCAAATATTCTGCCTGTCTAGGGGAATGGGCCTAAAACCCACAAAACAAGAAACTTTGCGATGGTAACCCAACCATACTGACTGGAGATCCAAAAATTTGGTTCAATGTGGAAAATTAAGCTGTAAAGGTTCAGTCTAGCGCCTCGTGAAGTTTTAACACTTCGAGGTAAGAGCACTCAGGAGTTCAAAAACTCCCAAAGGTGATGTTCCCGCAATAGACATCAAGTGCTGCCTGCAGAACGGGTGGAGGATGAGTCACCGAACTCTTAATGGTCTCTAAAGCTTACGAGCGGGGCATTTTGTAGGATGCCCTTAGGTACGAGATCACCTATTTAAGTGTAGGGACGTACCGGCCTCTTCAAACACGAACACTTAATTTAAGTGTTGTGCAGGGCCATAAAAGGACAAGATTTTATGAACAAAGGAAAGTATTAGGATGGTTATTGTGTTTATATCATTGTCTTGGTTTACACAAAACGCTAACTGGCTCAAGACATCACGTTCACCGCGTAGCAAGTAAATTCGATGGTATTCTACTACTGCAGAATCAAAGCCGCAAGGTATCTCACTCGATGCAATATCCGTGCGCTGGAAAACTGAAGAAGTGATTGCACCACGTGTGCATCAATTTTCATTCATGTGAGGATTATTGGAATTTTTATGTTAAGAGTATTTAGGGTATTTAATACTCAGTTCATTTTAAAAAGTGTAAGAGAAATTAATGCGCAAATAAATCTCTTGATATAATCAGTTTTAATAAAAATCTTGATTCATTATAAAGTTTGTATAAATATTTAGTTGGAAATAAACTGCATAAATTATTTCCACAACTAAATAAACTAACTAAATACAATGTTATGATATAGTAAGTGAATGAAAGAAACAAAAGAAAGATAATCCAAAAATAAATGTTGGAAAAAGTCGAACCCGTTGGGATTTGAACTCAGGCCACCCGAAACAAAAGATGTGGTTATTGCCACCTAAGCTATACAATGGTTTAGGTAAAGGTGTGACATTTTACTGTATGTATATGCTGGTTTGCAGATGCCACTTTGGAAAGAGTTGCAACTTTTGGCCCACATCTTTTGGGTATCTATAAATAGAATCTCAAAATCCTCATTCCGAAAATTCAAGTGATTTTTGGGACATGAGGAGTCCGAATTTCTTTGTGATTTCCAATGGATAAGAAATACGAATTATGCATTATTTTGGCAGTAGTTTCTTATCGAGTGTTCCGAACTGATGGATATTGGATATTTTTCAGTTTTCTAAATGCGAGTATGTTCGTTAGAGGTGTTAATTTGTAATGCTACTATTAACGTCTAAGATCGTTTCATCTTGGGAGACCGTGGACATTATACCGTAAGCACCGTGTGCGGGGCAATATCGTCTTAAAGATAGAGACCCATCTCTCGACTCGACCACCACTATAATTCTAAATTTCATGATCACAGACTCCCCGGTGTAAGCTACGCTTACTTGTTCTTATTTACTGTTATTTTCCCCAACAAAATTTTTGCTCCAAATCATGTGAATTGATTTGGGTGACACACGAGAAAATAAAATGGAGGCAAAGAGAAACTATGAAAATTGAGACAGAGGAAGCCGGAGAAACCGTGAAGGTTGAAGAAAACGAGGGAAAATTTTATTTTTTATACTTTATTGTGACAGTAAGAGAGTTTTTATACTCTATTGTGTCACTGTTTCATTTATATACCCTAACTTGGTATTCTTGTCAATTTATATATCACGTTCAATTTTCCGGACAATTTTGACGAAAATTGGCTGGAATCAACACAGACTTTAGAATTCTGCCAATTTATGTACTATATTGTGGCTGCGACCGATTCATAAATTATGGCTTTTAAAATCCGTCAATTTATATATTATGATCAAATTTTTCTAATTTTTTACACGATTTTAACCAAATGCCTCCTGATTAAACGTCTACTTTTAAAGTATTACTAATATATATACTCTCACGCACACATGTCTTTGACTAGTATGACGTATGCTGAAGAAACACGGTTATACAAGAAAGAACGCCACCAATTTATGGTAAGGAGGCGGAAATGATTATATTTATTTGAATATTTTTATTTTATTTAATCCGATTTTTTGAATTTTTTATTTTATTTTGTTTGGTAGAACACAACGTGCATGAGAGTATATGAGTTAGCATTATTTTAAAATTATATGGTCAAAATTGATTGAAAAATTAGAGAAATTTGATTAGAGTATATAAATCGGTTGCGGCTACAACATAGTACATAAATTGGCCGAGTTTTAAAGTATGCATTAACTCCGGCGAATTTCTGTCAAAATTATTCGGAAAATCGAACGAAGTATATAAACTGACAAGAATACAAAGTTAGAGTATATAAATCAAACAATGTCACAGTAAAATATAAAAACTATCACACTGTCACAATAAATTATAAAAAATTAAATTTTCCAAGAAGACAAAGAGTTAGTTTTGCGTTGAAGATGACAATGAGTTATTATATCAGTCGTTTCTTTCTTAATGAGGAGCAATTAATTAGGGACTTAGGGGCATTTTAGGAAGAAAAGATTTTCTTAATTTGTGTGAATCTAGTCGGAACTTCATATAAAAATAAACGAAGAGAGTATTAGGCAAACTCTTTTACCAGTTTAACTTTTCAATGTCATCTTTAATCACAAATTACTAATAAACTGGAACTTTATAATACAATTATTCTTTAAAGCATTTTGCTGGTATAGATTATAAGTTTTATAAGCATATTCGTGATAAAAAAAAAACGACACTGCAAAATTAAACAGCCAAAAGAATTTTTGAGGGACGTAGAACACTCAGGGGAAAGCAGATTACAAGTTACACCTACCAACCAGGTATACATTCTCCTATGCTACGGGAACAATATTAAGTTGAGATCACAGAATCCGAACAAATGTTAAATTCAACCGCTACACCGCCTTGTGCTTCTTTTGTATTTTTATTATGAAGAACAAATGTCAACAGAAATGCAGAAAAAGGTACAATCCAGTCCAGAGAACAAAATTTACAAGGAATACAACAGCCAAAAATATTTCTGCATAAGCCTATTAGTCCATATAGTGACAAGTTTCTTCATCAGCTAAAAAGCACTTATCAAAACCTAGTAAAGTTGACTATGAAAATCTAGTCTTTTTCTTTTTCCTCTAATTACACTTCATAAATGAAAGTAGTGAAAACATTTAAGCCATTAAGTGTCTGGTAAGTGGAGTAGTAAGGTTAGTCTAGGTAACAATACCTGAAGGTGCATAAATGCAGTCTGATTTTTCCCAAAAAATACTGATAATACTGTCTGTCGAGTTAATTTGAAGTAAAAGTTAAACGACCTGTTTCAACAATTTTCCAGATAACAGATTAAGAAAATATTTCTCAAACCAGTTATTGTCATGCTCAAATTCAAAAATATGTGCAAGGGCAGCAAAAGTTATTGTGGTGCTCAGCTCGACTAATCGTGTGCACCGGACCTATAGGAAACCAAAAAAAGAACTACGTTATATACCTGTAATCCCGTAACACAATCACAAATCAAAACCATCAACTTCCATGAAAACAACTCGTATGGGGAAGTTAATTCTCAGCAGAGCAATATCACGCTTCATTGGCTATTATATGTAACAAATACAGAATAAGCTATTATTATTTTAAGAAAATGATAAAAACATCAAGATACACTGACATGGCAATTCCTTTGCTCCATGGTTGTATAGCTCTTTTACACTTACCAAGTTTTGCCCTTAGGTGTTAAGCATAAAAAGAACTTTGCTTTTTATATATACTCTAAAAGTTAGTATGGTAAACTACAATTAAAGTACAGTAATACTATGCACAACAATACTGAAATACATGGACTAGATCCATCCGACGTGAGTAAGAACTCACTAGCTTGAAAGGGTGTGGAAAATTATGAGTTCTTGTCATTTCTAGAACAAATGACATGGTATAGCATCAAGAAGGAAGGGCGGTAAAAGGCATCTACGATCTCCACATTTCGTTTAGTGATTCTGCCATGGTCCTGTTGAAAATACACAAATAAACTAATTCATCTTAGAGAAATCTAGCACATGATGTAAGAAAGTATTTTTGTCATTAATTTATATGGGTAGAAGATAAAAGTCATATAAGTGATGCATGTACCTAACTAGGTTCATGTTTGAAAAATCATATAAATAGGTGTGTACTTATAGACAGTAATAACACCAAAGCAAGTGTAAAAAACTAGCCAAATCATGAGGCACAAAACTATAATGGGGAATTGTTTCATAGAATTATTATTCTACTTAGTGTTTACAAATTTGTTTATGTTCGCAACATTGCAAAACTCTTGGATCATTTTGTGCTAATCTGCATAGCTATCACATTACCACCAGCATCGGAGCCAAATTAAAGTACACCATAATGATGTAATAACTCACACCATTGAACATGTTTCTAGCTAATTAAAGCTTTCACTGGCATCAGATTTTATCAAAATCCAATCAATTCTTCGAGTTCCATACGAAAGCACAGGGCCAACAAACAGATGAGTTCAATCAAGTCCAGTTCATGCATGTTGATGAATCATCCACACATACTCCAATCTGTGTTTGTACCTATGCATCTACTCACATACGATGTTTTTTATTCGATACAAATAAGATTCTATGAAATGAAAGGAGTACGTACCAGGAGTACAAACCCTTACAAATTCGAGCAACTAAATAAGCAAATAATCCAATTCAAAGTTTAATCGTATCAAGGGCGTGATGAAGAAGAAGCGTTCTTTCACCATCCTTTGATGCAATGCCAACTATGATCTTTATTTTATCGAACAAAGCGTGAATATATATCAATCATGTTTAAATTATTGAAAGTCATACTTAATAGGTTAATAATAAAAAGATAAATGATGTCAACACCATTTTAAGGAACCTTTGTTGTATGCAAAGCATTTGATAAAATTTGAACACTCACACAAAAAGAAATACTATGTAATATTTTGGTCTCATAACTTAACCCAAAATTACTTAATTTCATTGATTCTGATTGGATCTACATGATCATAGTCAAGTATTATTATCTATAACATCTCTTCCATATGTTTGGATACATATAAACAAACCATTAGCCACATACATGTAGTTCTCCAATCCTGTATTACTTGTCATCAAGATTATCAAATCCATGTGTAAACATGTAGTTAAATGATTTCAGTTCTTGAATAGAATTACTTACTAAGATGTTCGGATTTCGAGATTCCATATGGTTGTTATTGTAAGGGTGATACCCTTGTACTACATTTCCTACAAAACACCACACTCTAGACACTAGTTATACATTGTTTGGATCATGAGTGAGCTTCGAGTTCGGCATTTACAAAAATCGAGTTTGGATTAGATCTTAGACTTCATTCCGGACTAAAACAGGTGCAAAGAACGTCCTTAAGTTTCACTTCACTTCTAAAATTCACTGGAATCTTGTTCCGAACACATTTCATATTTGTTTACACTCCAAATTCATGTGACGAATCCTAAAATCTAATCGCAATTAAAGTTCAACCCTATCCAAACCGAGTAATGACATACTTCTAAATAATTTAGCAACCTAATTACTACTCTCATTACATGTATGCTCGAGTGTTGAAGACCAATTAAGCTTAGAGTGAGTGGAATATCTCTGTCATTAGGCATATAGAGTATTGAAATCACACCCGCAACAAACTTTAATTAGGAGGGTTTACTATTTGAATTCGTTCTCGCTTAAGGGCGAGATTACTTATATTGACTCAAGACTAAAAGAAATACTTGAATATTTGAAGAATTTATCTAATTGAGTACATATATGATTTTTAGATTTCAAGAGCTATAAACTAGGTCTGAGTCTATATGATAAGTACACAAAACTGGATTAGCTACAGGGCCACTCTTACTTAAGCTGCCATGTATTATTTTAATACAGAGATATATCACATAAATAATCTGAAGTGATATTGTGTCTGTGGGCATGTGCTGGAGATAGTATGAACTGCCCTTAAAAGATCATGACCTTTCAACAACTTGATGCATATATCTAAAGTGCTCAAATCCGTAAGTGAAAGTTAAATCCAAAAAGTATCGAAAACCAGTACCTGGTGACTGATGAACCATGCTTGTCTTCAGCTTGGACTTCCTTCGTTCACCTTAAGGTATGTGAACAGACAAAAACAAAGGGTAAAAAAGAATAATAAAAACATAAAAGAAATTCAAGAATCCCATCTCAGAACCCTAACTTGGCCAAGATTTGGCATCCAAGACAACAACTTTTAATTTTAACCCTAAGGAAAAAAATAATCTCACTTTTGTCAGATCTACTACATCTTATGAGATGAAATTCACTTTTATGGAGATGGAGATGCAGATCAAGACCTAATTAGCTTAATTTGGTGATTAAATGACAAAGAATAAGAAAACAATATTAAAGAATTACTCTGATCAGATCTATATTCATATTATATGTAACAGTAAAAATGAAAAAATTACTAGAAGTGGAAAAGGAGATTGAGAAACTAGGGTGATGACAGAAGACTAGAGAGCACAAAGGAGTGAGATGCAAAACCATTTGTTGCATCTCATCATCATCTGTGCTCTCTATCTTCTGTCAACATACCTCAAGTATTCAAACCCCAAAATCCTTTTAACTTCTGCCAACAGAAAATAAATTTTTTTCTTCTTTTTCTACAGCAAGAAATGAAATGAAGAAAGATACATGGATGTATGTTAATAATTGGATGAAGAGGAAAGTAGGTGATGACAGAAGACTAGAGAGCACAAAGACTGAGACACAATAATCACAACATGTTTGGTTTGTATCACTCGTCATCTGTGCTCTCTATCTTCTGTCAACACATCACCATACACCCTCCTCACCACAATCATCTCTTACCCAATCCAAACCTGACATCTGTCACCAGCCTGAAAGTACCCAAGAAACAAACTGCTGAAAAGAAGTACTATGAGAAGAAATGATTTTCAGAGTAGATAGTTAAGTTTGTATGTACTGATGAAAGTTTCTTGAAGTACCACCTCTATTTATAGGGCAAAACTGTTGTTCTCTGTTTGTCTCCGCTGGATCTGTGTGGAACAATCAATCCAAGATTATTGGAGGGCAAAACATCCATTTGGATATTATTAGCATTAGAAAATTCAATAACTGTACATTTTGTAAAGCAGAAATTTTTTATTATGAATTATTATGATGATACATCTGCACGACACGATTGTGGGCGATATGAAAAATATATTGGTTTTATAATATGAAAAGAAGATGCATACTTCCTTCATTCTCTCTAAAACTTCTCAAATAGCTTTTTCGTTTTCAACTTTAATCGTGAATTATTTTCAAATTATATTTATAAAAAATATGAAAAAAGTGATATTAAATATACAAATAATATTTTATTATAATATTATTTTTTATTGATATAATTTAGAAATAATTTTTAATAAAAAACGGATATGAATAGATGAAGTGAGAAGTTTGAGATGGAATTCGTGGAGTTGAAAAGAGGGGTAGAAATTCTTGGCTCGATAGAAGAATTGAGAATACGAACCTTTGCAATGTGGCGCAGCATAAATACATGGTTCTTTCTTTGGGTGAATGTTGTAAGCTAGCCATTGGGCAATATTGCTGTCTGTGCTAGACAACATATTCCAACTATCCTCCCTGTTTTTCATATTATAATATTGACGGCTGCCGTCCGATTATACGAGACAAATTTCGCATGTCTAATCAATTGAAGTTCAAGTGCTAGATGTTTCGATTTTTGTGTGTGAACTGGCCGAGATTTCTTGCCTTCAAATTTGCAGCGTTATATGAAATTTGTGGTGTCTAATAATTCAAGTGCTACTAGATTAGAACAATTTTGTGTGTGAACTCATCGATATTTCTTGCCCGTCATATTTGTATCATGATATTAAATTTGTGGTATTACGATTTGAAACAAGCCATCTGATGTCGGCAAAGTTCCCGCGACGACAAAAACTCCCTCAATAGAAAAAGATATATGAGTAGCAAAATATTAAGACTATATCATGGATGTATGGGCGGACACACACAAGATACATACGTTCATAAATTTATACTTTCTCTGTCACAAATTCTTTTACCACTTATGACTTTTTACAGTCAACAATTTTTAAGTTTGACCACAAATTACTCATAAAATATAATGGTAGAAAGTTTAAGAAGTTATATTATTAAACTTTTAGAAGTAAATTTTCATAATATAACTTTTTTAGACTTTTTACCGGTATATGTTAGAAATAATTCGTGATCAAAGTCGAAAACTGTTGACAACGAAAAGTCAAAAGGACCAAAAGAATTTGGGACGGATGAAACTAGTAATATTTGACAAATATTTGGGAGAGACGGTCCTTTTATTTTTCCATGGTAAAAATGCAATTAAACATAATACTCAAGCAAAAGAAGGAAAAAAAATGAACTGAAAGGAAAAGAAAATCCATAGCTAGATTGCCATCTCCATGGAAATTGAGCAATGCTCGATTTTATCTACGGAGGACGAGTTCGCCAAGCAGCTCCTCGACTTCCACATCTCGATTCCCGTCTATAGAGGACGAACTCGTCCTCAATTGACCTGTTTTCCAATCAGATTTGATTTTCTCCATGAAAATCAAGGAGCTTGAGCTTAGAATCGTCCATGAATGACGATTTTGGCGGGGGCGATTTTTAGTAGTGGGATGTTTGTTTGGCAGTAGTTGTGGTGGTTTGGTGGGTAGTGGTGATCGTTGTTTGTGGGTAGTGGTTGTTTGGTGGTGGATGAGGAAGATGGACTGAATTTTAAGGTTACTTAAGTATAAATTTGATTAAATTTAACTATAAAAATAAGTGTCTTAAGTTAAACATCATTATTTTACGTTCAAATATTAAATTACTGAAATTTAAACTTAAAGTAAATGATGATTACAATTTAATCAGAATCTTGCTGTTTATCCCTAAATAATTTATGTTTAATCATACTTTCAAATGTTTAGACTTAATTACATGATATTTACATGCAAACTAACACTGATTTTCTTTTTCAATTTACATTTACATTTATACTTAAGTAACTGATTTTGGAACATCAACTACGGATATTTAAATTTAAATATATGATGTTTACAATTAAAATATGATATTGATAACCTTACCACTTTCAGTATGCAAAGTTATATAAATCACTTCCAGTATTCAAAGTTATTCAAAGATTTATACAACTTAGAACACTAAAAGTGATAAGGTTTGCAGCTCAATAAAATTGGCTTTTAAACGTAATTTAGTGATGTTTAAATTTAAATATGTGATATTTACAATTCAAACTAAAAGATTGCTATTATGCCTAAATAAATGATGTATGGTAAAAATAAATGCTATTACACACATGTTCTCGATGGACTTTACGACAGAATTAGGGTAAAAGATTCCGTCGAGAAATTTCTCGACTGAATGCAAAATCGATCGAGAAATATATAGCGATCATGATTTTTTTTTACCGAAATAATTTTGTCGAGAATCTGTCGCCAATGTTTTTCTCGACAGAATTTTCGGTAGAAACAATGTGTTTCTTGTAGCGTGGACATCAAATTCTAGTAATTAAATATATGATGTTTATAATTTTCGAACATTCAATATGAAACGTTGATTTTTAAAATTTAAAGATAGAAATTTAGACATAAGCAAAAACAATATTTAGATATAATGAGTGATTTTGAGACTTAAGTATGTGATGTTAACACTCACCAACAACCTACCACATCAAATTTTTATATCCTTAATAAGTGTCACTACTTCTCAGTATACCTAGAGAAATCTATAAACCATTATTCTGAACCGCATTGTTTCTGTTTCAATTTCAATAACGACTACATATTATGCTTGAAACGACTTTATTACACTAATAAGGTTTTGCTAAAAATAATATTCTAGAAACCTAAACAAACGTAAAACCAAAGTTTCAAACCCAGTTCACTATTTATCGAACCCTTCTATTACTTGTCAATACCAAATCTCCCCCCGGAGAAACTAACTTGAAAACAAAGTTATGTAAGAACACACTACTGTAGCTATTTACTGGCACAAGATCATATCACAGTCCTCGAGTAAAATTAGGAATCAATCATTTGAATTAGGACGTTGAATTTAGACAAGGCTTCACTTGGACTTCTTCAAACACCCTCCACCCTACCTAACTAAGTTGCATTCTAGTCATGAAAAATAATATAGTTGCTGACTTTCCACATGTTCCAAACTTACATTCAAATGTTGAAAACTAGCGTCCAAATTGTTTACCCGTCATATCATGTATAAGATAATATAGTCAATATATAATGTTAAAACTTACATTCAAGTTGTTCAATCATACTATCATAATTCCTACGTTCCAGAAAATCAGTGACATTATACTAATTATATAAATTTTTTAAAAATTATTCATATATAAAAATGTGAAATAAAAAATTCTGTAAAAGTTATTTATATACAAAATGAATGAAATAGTGACAATTAAATTGATTGGAACCCATCACTTTTACAACATACCATTTGATCGGTGGCACAAATTTTTAATCCAGAGTTTCATTAGATTAGAAACACATACCACATAAAATGTGATACATTATAAAAGAGAGGGATGGAATATCTAATCTTTTTATAAGAGATGATTCTTGTGACATCTCGGAAAACCCTAGTCCCTATTTTTCTGGAACGTAGCAGCATAACACAAACCTAATTCATAAATAATGCAATACTATAGTCCAGACTCGTATTGTCGTGTTTCTTGATTTGATTCATGAAAAAACTTTTCAATTATTACATCACAGGAGCTGAAACGGTGAAACATTTCACATGGCTAAGTCTCTCACCGTTCCTATGTGAGTTAACATGTTCTAAGGAATGCATTCAAACTGTAGCGCCTTGTTTTTTCCTTTTAAATGAATTGCGTAAATACATAAAGCGTAATAAAATGTGTGAAGACGCTTGTCCTAAAAGCGGGAGAACTTAAAACTTGAAAATACAATGCGTAAACGGATGACTGGAGCGTTAAAAACTTAATTGACATTGAAGTGCAACGGAATTACTTTTAACATAATCTAATTCGTGCGAAACGCACTAACATGAAAAGTATTAATCATTGAACACGTATAAAAATCTATGAACTTAAGAAGGTTACTAGAGGTTGGTTAAGATCACTGCACATGCACATCGTTCGTCACTCCAGCTTGCTCAACACCTAAAAAGTAAATGAATAAAAGTGGGTAAGTCACAACTGACCGACAAGCAGACATGCATGCGATGCTTAAAACTTCTCACTTAGAAATCTCCATCTTACTTCTCTTGGTTCTTAAGTCTTCATACAACTAATGCAACACACTCACCTTAACTCTTACATGACTTATCTTAACTTAAATAGTTTATGACTAATTCATGGTCAAAGATGGGTACGAAAATACGAGATGGGAAGCTTCGATCGGAATGGATGGAGTAGCTAACTAGGTCATATTCTAATTCTGCTTGTTTCTGTTCCCCAAGGCCATTGTGACTTGAAAATTGAGCTTTAAAAGCTCACAGCAAAAGTGGATTCAAGCATTACTCTCTATATTTTAATTTTTTTTTCATTTTTTAAATACTAATATACTTTTCCACATCAAGCACCAAAACTCCAGCTAATGTGCTAGTCGAATCGTGACGGTATGATGAAAAACCTACCAGTTAACGGTTAGTTATCTAGACAAACCGCCTATGAACAATCAACTGATATTTTAGTAAATAACCATTCGCACCCGCCTCCATACACCCCCTAATTTCTAAGTGGTGACTGATACCATGTAAAAAGAATATCACTAGACTGCGTTGCCTAAAGATACTTACTTCATGAAAAAGCTTCGTCGAAAAAGTTCAAAGCGGATGTCCATGTGATGTCAGACGGAACCGAGTCATTCACGAACAAAAATGGTGGGTAGACTTGGGTTCCAATGGGCCCGACGTGTGATGGGTTTGAGCCTCGATAATCATGCCCGCTTGAGCCAGGCCCGGGGCAGTACCTCGCGCCTAGACTGGACCAGTGGGTAGCGGTCCAATCCGACCCATTGTCATCCCAATGCATAATCATACTAATTATAAGATTAAGGACCCTTTATACACAAGTACAGTACGTACTTCTACTTAATGGCTGAGCAACGAAGAAAAAATACAAGGAAAGGGAAAAAGAATAATACAAGTAAAATTATATTCCTTTTATGTCCAAGTACTTTCACAAATATATG
>JAYMSH010000216.1:0-12860 GCA_036897905.1 Aragoa cleefii | reverse complement strand
GTCGACCGGTGCATGTTTTTTTTTAAAGCCAGAAACGAAATGACGACGTTTCGTTATTAAAAGAAAAAAAAGGGGCGATGGAAAAGCAGCGCGCGTCGCACACTGCGCGACCGTCGCATGGTGACGCTTGGAAGTGTCACCGTTGTAGCCCGTCACGGTGGTGACGGGATTGTCGTTTCTGGGTGACGGGCGTGCGCCCGTCACCGTTGTGCAACGTCTAACATTGTTGTGAGTTCTTTTTTTATCAAATCGAAGACACAAATGGATTTGAATGTCACACTTTTACCCGCAAGTAAACTCTTATTATACATTCAGTCCATATGAAGATTTTTATTTTCAAAGAGGACAACGCCACTAAAATGTATAGGGAGACTCAAACGTTTGTGTTCGAATGTCAAATAGTGCAAGTTCAAACTCAAAAGTTTGTGTTTAATCCAATCAATCATACACTTGCAACGCTCATACCAACTAGTTTTATTCATTCCAATAAGCAATAAAGAGTGGTTATATCTTACTTTGAGTAATTATTTGTAAAATGTAAAACAGTTATTAGCCTAGAGAATGATTTTGTGATAATACTCCAAGGAAATAGACATATGTTCTTCCGCACATTTACGTAGCTTTTTATTGCATATTTTATTCCATTCATCCCCATTTTCTTAGTTGTAATAAAACCATAATTAAGGTTAGCCGGAAAAAATGCACACAAGAACCCACAGTGAAGGAACAATGGCAATGTAAGAGTCGCATAATCCTCTCTATAATTTTAAAATACTCGTAATCTCTTTTAGTTCAATAGTGATCGAGTGATATTATGTAAATCTGCTTTTCATTGTTCGAAGATGTATAATGATCGAGCGATATTATGCAAATCTTCTTTTTAATAAGTTAGCTCTTCGGAAAAAAATGAAGAATAAATTATAAGCTTAGTGGTATTAATTCATTAGTGGTAAAAAAAAGTGTAAATCCCTTTTCGTGTGTCACTAAGTTGTGTTACTTCATTATTATTAACAATGAAATTAAAATGTAGACATGCTCGTTTAACAAAGCTAAGATATTTAGTGAAAACCTGATGGATACCATAATTTTCATGATTCAAGTGACAAAATGTGTGTGCGCAATCACTTGGTTCTAGTTTTCAAAAGCACAAAAGACTTGTGTTCAAAATTCAAAAGAATAATACATCGGGGGGTGTTGTGTAATTTTGTTTCTTTTTGTCCTCAATAATAAATAAAGAGTATGTCGATGCCGTCTTGGTAATTGGTTGGTAAATAAATTTCCTCGAGCAGTAATCCAGTGAAGCTGAAAGCAAAAGCCATTTGCCTTTCGATTTCTCACATTCAGGTACCAGTCGAATCAACTGCATCTCATTGATTACCTATCCAGAAAGTTCCGGATATATATATATATTTTTTTAGCTAATTAATTTGAGTTCTTAAATTA
Organism: Aragoa cleefii; assembly: GCA_036897905.1. NCBI lineage: Eukaryota > Viridiplantae > Streptophyta > Magnoliopsida > Lamiales > Plantaginaceae > Aragoa > Aragoa cleefii. Next base: position 11,417 of record JAYMSH010000216.1, on the reverse strand, counting down.
TTCCTAATATTCCTTTTCTTTTCGGAGCTTTTAACTGTGAAAATTGGTGTTGAATTCAATGACTGTAATTGATGCTCGCTCGTTTATGTTTATGCAATTAACCGAAATTGGGATCCATTGCACATTTTGGCTTAGCAATTTACTAGTTACTGATTTAGCATTGTAAATAAAATGTTTATTGATTGTTTATGGATTTTGTACATTGTGATTTGCAGATACGTTTATTTGGTGAAAATGAGTTTCGCTGGCCCGTCCGTCGGTTCCGGTTAGTATCCTTATTCTACTTTTCTAGCTACGTTGAGCTCATTTTCAAACGGTAGTGATGTAAATTGCGTGATTCAATAAATAGGGGAATGGCCGAGCGCGAAATACAGTTGAAGCTTACTCCTATTTTCAACGATTAATTGTTTTTCAACTGTTGCTGTTAGCTTCAGTAAGGCACTCAATAAATAGATGGATTTTACTTTCTGAACTTCCTTGGGAAGATGGGATGGATTTGCTGAAATGATTTTGTCTATACGTTACATCCAAGTTAGTTTGTTGATCTATGAATGTGAGTTTTAATTCGATGCAGCTGGTAGAACAGTCAGAAGGACGTTTGAGTTTGGACGTACGCATGTGGTGAGACCTAAAGGCAAACATCAGGCTACAATTGTGTGGCTGCATGGCCTTGGGGACAATGGCAATAGGTAATTTACCACTGGTTTTGTAACCTGAGAAATAAATATGTTTCCTGAATAGTTTGTGCGCGCGCATAACTTTTTCTACTTTTTGATCAGTTAAACTGCTAAAAGATTGAAGATTATTGTTAAATATCAACAAAGAACATAGTGCATTCGATACGTAATCACTCCTACTACACGCATGCAAATCTCCTTTGCAGATACCAGAAGTTATATCTCCATTATGGTAGAAAAAGAGACTGAGATGATAACCAAGTTATCTTAGAACCATCCACCCAACATATGGAATACTATAGTAGTTGACTACCTCTTTGATGGTGCACCTCGTTGATTATACACCTCTTTGCCTACGATTCATCCTTATTTTACAAGGAACTATAAACCTTCAAAATTTAATACTGTATGAATCTTGGCCTGCTCTAATTGTAGAACCTGAAAAGAAACAGTTGAAAAGTTTTGAAGGAAACAAAACCAAATATATACTTAGTGCAGGGATTCACGTCTGCACATGTGGAATTAGAGACCCAGTGGGATCCCATGTTCACGTCTTCCCTATGGTTTGGATGTAAACATGTCAAGTCATCCTATTTAACCATCTCTGCCAAGCTTGATTAAAAAAAGAGAAACCATTGTACGATAGGAACACAGAGTAATGTGAGATCGTATGTATTTTTAGATTATGTATGTCGAAATTCTTACTGTATCTAAAAGAAGATTCATGATAAACCATTTTGAGAGATTTGGTCTCGAAACCATGTGAAGTAGGTTTTTTGGTATATGGATTAGCTCTGTTTGTTTCCAAAGGTAACTGCAATTATTTGAGATGCCCTTGGAGGTCTTTGACCTTGTATTAAGAAGGAAAGGATGCCCTAGCCCCCCAAATTGGGCCAAATATTATTTTGTGAATATAGTTCAAGTCCTGAATACAGGAAGCACCCTTGCATGTGATTCTGCTAAGTTGGAGTTCCATTAGGTTTTGCAATCTTGTCCTTTTATTGCCTTCTGCTGCGTGAAAGCTGTTCAATCTGGCAGATCTGTTACCGCCTTCTTCTGTTACCAGTTACCTCATTTTCATCTGATTTGGATTTTTGTTCTTTGCAGCTGGTCGAGTCTCTTGGAGACACTTCCTCTTCCAAATGTAAGGATGGACATGTATTATATGGAATTTATGATTCGTAACACCAAATCTATCTGCTGTTTTCTACCTTTATCTAATATAGCTTATCCCAATGTGCACAGATAAAGTGGATCTGCCCTACTGCTCCCCAACAGCCAATAACTTTATTTGGGGGTTTCCCGTCAACCGCTTGTAAGTATGTTCTCATGTTAATTAAATTCGCCACTTAGTATACACGAGTAAGAGGCAGTATGATTAAGCTACAAATAAGCCAAAGTCAGTCTGATTCTCGTACTCTGTTTATTGATTGACCTTCAGTTAGTGGTGCTCAAACTTATTAGAATCCCACATGTTGCTTCACCTTGTTTCGTCCATGTATTTATAGATCAAGTTTGATTCAGCAAACTTGAAACTAAGAATGAGCATGGATTGTTAGACTTACATAATATTTAATTCTGATGATTATTAATCTGTCTTTCTCAGCAGTGCTATGAAAGCAGTCGCTATTGTCTAATTTCATTAATATAAACTGCTTAACTTGCTAAAAGGACAACACATTGGCATTAAACAGGCAGGCTATCAGAGTTCTAGGCAATGCTATTTAGCTTTATGGTTTGCATCTAAATCATTCACAGTTTGATAGAAGAAGCAAAAGGGAAAAAAAAAATCGCTCACGGGCTACTAGGCATCATGATGCAGCAGTGAAGTTCATTTTAAAGTTAAAAAAGTACAGGCTGTCAAAACAAAAAACAAAAAAAATCTTACTTTCCAACCGGAAAGGGTGTTAAAAATGCATTACGTGAATCTACTGCTGCTTGACTTGACTTTAAATTCCTTGAGTTATTATATATCAGCATGATTGCCTATCCTCTGAAACAGACCAAAGGAACTCCCGCACAGAACGTGCCAATCCTCCAAATCAACACAAATTGAAGTTTGCGATATTTCTAATGCATATTTCGTTTTGGAGATTGCTGCCTTCTGTCTTCTGGGGTAGTGTCCTATCTGTGCATATATCCTATCAGCTTTGCTATAAGACATAATTTTCATAAAAAAATTAAAAGCGTGGTGTTTTCCCGCATGCCTGCTAGCTTAACATTTTTAAATTGAAGCTGTGATAGTCAACACGGGATGGCTCTTCAAGCTGGCAGTGTTGCTCATTCTTCCAGTAACTGGTGTGACCATAATAAAGGCAATGGAATGTAGAATAATTTTGAGCATATTAGCCAATTGTAATTTTACCCTAGCTCATGCACAAGCTCCATATTCATATTGTATATGTCACAATATAGATGCTAAGAGAGCCCATTTTTTATATACATTTTATAAATTCCACATGCATCCTCTCTTGTCTTCCTAGATTGTTTAATTTCTACTTCTAATTGTGGAGTTTATGTAATATGTGTGCTTTCTGATAGGGTTTGATGTAAATGACCTTTCTGAAAATGCCAATGATGACAAAGAGGGTTTGGATGCCTCAGCTGCATATGTTGCGAGCTTATTAGCTAATGAACCCAATGATGGTGAGTTTCATCCTATTTTATAAATTTTCATTATACATTCGTGTTTTTGTACTTTTGGCATCTAAAACTCAAACACACTACTGTCTGAATATTCGCTTTTTCATTAGTGAAACTCGGAGTTGGAGGCTTCAGTATGGGTGCAGCAATTGCCCTCTACTCCGCAACTTGCTTTGCTGGAGGAAAGTACGGGAATGGCAACCAGTACCCTTCCAGTTTGAGTGCTGTTGTTGGATTAAGTGGCTGGCTCCCATGTGCAAAGTGTGATTCCAACCAATACTTCTTTTCCTCTATTTCAATTTATGTGATCTATCTCTTCACACATTTATATGATCTATCACAATTGCTTCCAGGACTCTGAGCAACAAACTCGAAGGTGTAAGCGATGCCGCAAGTCGTGCTGCATCATTGCCTATTCTTCTTTGTCATGGAAGAGGTACAAACATGAACAACATTTTTACTTTTCTTTTCTGGAACTGCTGTTGCTTTGTTGATTGAGGATTTGGGAAGTGATCCATTGTTTCACTATATTTTTCTTCCATTGTGAGCTTGGGTGCTGGACCCTGAGGGTCATTACTGTCTTTGATGGTCTGGTTTTATATTTTTGGTGCATGCATAAGTAAACTAATATTTGGTCAAAGAAAGAGATCAACTTATTCCTTGAAAAAATTAGGAAGAGAATATCCGTTTCCAGTCGCCACCACGATTTTGTATTATTTTTCTCTTCAAGTACCTTTTGTGTGTGTGTGTGCGTTCTGTAGACTTCCACAGTAACTTGCTGAACTGGGTTTACCTGGACACTAAAGTTCGAGTCTGGTGACTACTATATTGCTACCCACTCGCATCAAGTACATGAGGTGATCAAAGTGTCCTGGATTCATTTATCCTTGTTTTTATAGGCCTTTTTCCTGCCAGCCTAATCATTCCCTGCCACAGATTCATTTCCATTAATAGTGGCTAACAAGAAGCTTTCGTCTGCCACCAGCGGGCTTGCCAAATGCCTCCATCTTATTTTCCATGTTGTACTGGTTTGTTTATGGTATCAAGAGGCTGATTGGCATAGTGAATCAGTGTGTGTGGCTAATAAGCTTTTGTTTGCCACCAGCAGGCTTACCAAATGCCACCATCTTATCATGCTTTACTGGTGTGTTAATGGTATCAAGAGACTGATATAGTGAATCGATGTGTGTGGGGATGGGAATTAAGGTGTATTGGAGGCGTGAAAGATTAATAAAGGTGGTGTTAATGTAGAATTATATGAATTTAATGTATTATGATTGAGATGGTGAGGAGAGTTAATTGTAACCATCATTCGAAAATGATTGTGTCCGTTGGAAGTACTCTAGGCACTTGTGGACGTGAGGATACTTGAACGCAGGGTCATGCAATTTTTGGTTAAGTTTTCAACTGCACAATGGTTGGAAAAAAGAAGTGCTGCATGTAGATATCAGAAATCAAGAAATCTTGTATTCCCTTGATAAAAATAAATGTTGGTTCCTTGTTATACTTGTTCGTAACATTGTAGACTTTAATTACTTCAAAGAATTACTAGTGAACAATACTCTTCTAAAGTTGATGTACATAATGCAGTTTAAGTCAAAGTTCCCTGTTCTACTTCCAGATTATACAACTCCAATACGTAGGGTTCTTTTTCATGATTAAGCCTTACAAAGTTGCATCATATAACTCATGCAGTGGATGATGTAGTTGCTTATAAGTTTGGTGAAAAGTCCGCAGAGAGGTTGACTTCTAATGGATTTCTGAACACAACTTTTAAAGCCTATCCTAGGTATGTAATCTCTTGCTCTGTGGCCTTTTTTTTTCTTTTTCCGTTGGTAAGTTTGACAGTTGCACAACCGGTTTGTGCAGCCTTGGCCACTACACCATACCGGAAGAAATGGATGAGGTTTGTGCATGGCTAACTTCAGCACTGGTTTTGCAATGAGCATAGTGGAGATGCCAGGCGCAGAGAGTAAGGACTTGTTACTGTTTAACTTTTATTGGAATATTAGATACAATCAATTTATGCACGTCGGGTGATGTATCCGGTGGTTTTTCTTCTATCTCTCGGACCAAACTAATGTGCATTGGTGGCATTGTGCTTCAAAGTTGAAACTATATAAATTGATGTCATTGTTGTTATAGACTTATAGCTTCTTCGTTATTTTGAAATACTTTAGGTTTGTAAACATTCACATTTTTAGTATTCCGTCTGAAGCATCGCGTGAGTTTTTGGACGTTCCTGCCATTATGTTGCATGTAGCCTTCCCTTGATGTTATGCCAACCTGTTTTCAGCATTAATTCCTGTCATTATGCTGCATGTAGCCTTCCCTTGATGTTATGCCAACCTGTTTTCAGCATTAAAAACCGCCTCTTTTTCGGTTCCCCTTTCCTCTTCCTTTAGTTCTTGTTAAGAAAGATTTGGAAAAGAAACTCTTGACTTGAGTTGAGACATGAAGCACAAATCCTGGACATGTGTCATAATGAGGCGAATAAATTCCTCCATTTCGGGTTAAAGTCCCTTATCATAAGCATACCTGCACATGGGAATCTATGGTAGGCATATGTCAAAGGGCATCTGGTTTCTTTTATTGCACTATTATGTTGCCGCACTTTTGGGTAAAGCATATTTCTGCTTTCGGAAAAATTGTACCATGCTGCCATTTATGCAATTTGTCCACTCACTATCATGATGGTTGAGTTCTTGAAAAAGTCAGGTTTGTAAAAATTGCGAGAAAAACCATAGATAAATGGGTTTTTGTTTTTAAGATGAAATCGACAAAGTGATGGGACGTCTTTTTGTTTAAATTCTCGCTTGTCAAGTGGTATAATTTTCAGATTACAAGTCACTTGGCTGAAAATCTTATTCATAACTTGTTTTCGTTTCTCTACCCCTGATCGGTAGTTGAAAATTACAATCACCTGATTATTATAGCATTTCCGTGCTCATTGATGCACAACCAGATTACTGACAGCTGTAATTTAGATCACAAGTGACAGAATTCAATTCGTGTAACTGTTACTGATGAGTTGTAACAAAATTGAGACCGGATATTGCTGCGTGGTTGTTTCGGAGAAAATATATGCTTGCTCTCTCTGAGAGCTGTTTACACTTGCTCACTGCAAATTATGCCAAAAGTTAACCGAGTAATTTAATTCCATACAGACAGACATCGCCGTGGTGATGTATTTATTGGTACCTGAGCTAACGATCGTTCTTGGTTTTAGGTTCCGCCACATGGCCGGTTGAACGTGTTAGTTAAACTGGTTTTTTCCCACCACTTTTTAAAAAAATGATTTTAGAGGAGACCGACTCTAGCGAGAGACAACAACAAAATCAACTATGACATCATTTTGGGAAATATTTGAAGATAATAACAGCAATATGGAGGAAAGATGGTACTAGTAAAAAAAAACTACGCTAAGCAGTTAAAACTGTGCACGTCACAGGGGTCAGATTTTTATCCACTTTATCAACGTCGAAATGACAATAGATGCATTTGTTTGGATGCAAATGGCCATAAAGTGATTGATAATAGATGGATTGTTCCTTATAATCCCTGGCTACTTTTGAAGTTCGACTGCCACGTCAATGTGGAAATTTGCAGTAGCATAAAGAGTATCAAGTACTTATATAAGTACGTTCACTAGGGCCTTGACTACACAGAACTTGAGGTACGTGCAGGTCCAAATTATGATGAAGTAAACAAGTATGCAGATGGCAGGTGGATATGTCCTCCGGAAGCATTATGGAGAATTTTTAAATTTCCATTCAGTCAGATCTACCCATCAGTAATGCGCTTGCAGCTGCTTTCAGAAAACAGGCACCAAGTTCGTATTGGCAATGGACAAGGGATTACTGAAGTACTAAACGACCCCCGTAATAGTCGAACCATGCTAATAGAGTTTTTCAAAGTTTACCAAGAAGGAAGAGAACCCATTAAGTATTTGTACACTAAATTTCCAAGATACTATTGGTGGAATCCAAAGGAACGACATTGGTACAAGAGAATATCCAACCAACAGGTTATTGGCCGATTATATTATTTGAGCATGTTACTAAATCATGTCAAAGGACCTAAATCTTTTGATGACCTCAAAACGCTTAATGGAGTGATCTATGGGACATTCAGACTAGCAGCTAAGAAGTTGGGAGTTCTTGAAGAAGATGACAGTATTAGGCATTGCTTACTAGAGGCAGAGAGGTCAGGATGCCTTCTGCTCTTAGGAGGTTATTTGCTACAATTTTGATCTTCTGCTAACCCATCGGAGTAAGAAGGCTCTGGGATGAAAATGATAGTTACATGATCGAAGAATATCATGGTTCAAGTGAAACAAATAATTTGTACGTGCAAAGTAGACTGCTCCACGACATAAATTATATACTTCGCCAACATAATAGAATTCTCCAAGATTTTGACCTCATTGAGATTGCCGAAGAGTTTCGACACATGGGAAGAGCATCTGATTTGGTTGAAGAAGAATGCAGAATTGCAATTTTTGAAGCAGATCTAAACTCAGTAGCTAAGCTAAATTCTGCTCAAATGCAAGCATTCACTACAATTTCACATGCAATATCAACAAGGGAGAGTGCAATATTTTTCATTGATGGGCCTGGTGGAATGGGAAAACTTTTCTATATCGTGCCTTACTTGCATCATCTCGAAAAGATGGCCATATTGTCCTTCCCACCGCAACATCAGGTATCGCTGCGAACCAACTTCCTGGTGGTAGAACAACACATTCAAGGATGAAAATACCAACTAAATTGGACTAGCACTCACTTTGTAATTTCATAAAGCAATCATATATGTGTGAGTTTTTGCATCATGCATCTGCAATCACATTCTTGATTTCTTCCCATGAACCATACAGTTTAGTCTAACCGTATGCATTGAGACTGCTTTCAGAAACGAAATCCAATCGCTCTGAAAAGATCAGAAAGTCGGATTAGATAGATGAACACGAGTGATTTCCAAATAAAACTCAAGCTGCTAAAGTACTGATTTGAAAGAAGAGTGTCCCTACTTTGACGAACACAAACTTGCTGAACGTTTGGTTGTCTGGATAATGATTGGACTATTAGTTGGGAAGGAAAACAGTAAGGTAACTTTCCTATCAGCTTTTGGATTGTGAATCTTAATACAGAACAGAACAAGTAGCTATGATACAAATGGACAACCTGAAAGCAGAGCTTATAATACACAGTCTTGGTCAGAAACACAGCAAATAAAGAGCTATTTCCTAACAACTGGATTATCTGGTATTATTGTTCTTGTTGCTTTTGTTGTTTCCGAAGTGGGTGCATGCGTTGCTTGCTGATAGAGGGTTCTGGAATTATTGTTGTACTTTTATTATAATAATAATTAGTGGCATGCATGCCTGCATATTCTATGAAAAAGATATGCTATGTTTCCGGTTGTTTCCAAGACAAATTCTGGCAGAAGATCAATTTCTAAGCATTTTGTTAAAGTGATTTTAGCAGTTTGATTTTAAGATTGAGATTTAAAAAAATTATTTATGTAAAAAATAGTGCTTGTAAAATTAATTTATTAGATGCATAATTTAAAAATGATGTTTTTGGAAAAACACATCTGTAAATAATTTTCAAAGTAGAAACTTTTATAAACAGACACTAATAGGTGTATGCAATGTTTCTTTTGTCAAATTAAATGTAGTCCACAAACTCAGGTAGCTTTAGAGGAAGGACATAGAGGTAATGGAAGATTGGTGTAGTTCATTCGATGATTCATATGACCTTATCAATTCAGGGGTGCGTAGAATGGGAGTAGGTATGAGCGATTGCAGTCTCTATTTACGAATAATTAAATATCATGAATGTGCTCTTTTCCATTTCAACTAAAAGTTAAAAAATCTGAATTCGTCTCCGCGTCAATCTTGGAATAGGCACTTCAACATATGCACATAAGATATCTTTTACTCTCTCCAAAGTAATCATCTTAGAATTGTGTAATGCTTGCTTCTAATCTCTCCTCGTGTCTCCTATCTTGGGGTTGGTACTCTTCTCATGTCATGCATATCCTAATAATACTGTACTACATATCAGATCAGATGAATTTATTGTGTTTATCACGTTCTATTTCTCCAGGTTTCCAACTTTTCCTAGATTTGGAGTATGCTACGTCGATGTCCTGAATTATGAGTTTACGATGAGTGATTCGAAAATAATAGTGTTTTTTGTTAAAATTGTCTATGTGTTAGTAAGAATAACTTGCCTACATATGAAGGGGCGTGGTTAGATCTCACACATCGCTTGTGAAATAGTCAATACATATAAGTTGACTAATTTTATCCCCTTAACAAGGCTTCTCAATGGGAGGATTGTCACAATCTTTTATTAGAGCAGACTATAGTCGGTGATTGATTTGTCTGCCCATTAGGATTATGATGAGCCAATAATGATTCCAAAAGTTAATGATCCACGTGCATAGATGGTGATGGATTTGTTTAACATGAAGTATATGAGCCGATGATGATTTCGACAGTTAATGGTTCACGTGTAGAGACGACGTTCATGTCCCTCTACACTAAGAGGCATATTGACAACATCATTTATGAGAGATCCTTAACTCTAGATTATTAGGTGGATAATCTCGTAAAAATAGAGTGTTAGTAAAGGATAGAAAATTTAAAAATAAAAAATTAGACAAAGAATAATCACAAACATAATGAAGTTGTAAAAATTATGACACTTGTTTCACGAGTTGGAGACGAAAAACGGGAGCTAGATCACGAGAACCAAAGTTTACGAAAATAGTTACTTTTGGTTACCCTTTTCCGCGACAAACACTGCAGCCTAAAAGTACTTTTATTAATCTAAAAACAACAGGTAATCCCTCCGTCTCATTTGATTTATCGTGTTTGTTATTTTCACATTTATTAAAAAATTGTGTAAAGTGGGGTTGTGATAACAAATTTATAAATAAGTGAATGACAGTTCCAGTAAATAAGTTTGATAAAGTGATAGCAGTTCCAGTAAATATTGAGTCTGAATAAGGGCAAAAATTAGAACATAGTGGACTAAAATATAAATATGAATAAATGGACGAGACAAACCAAATTGAAATATATTATAAATTAAACGAGACGGAGTGAGCAGTAACTAATAGCCTTTCTTGTATGCCCCTTTTTGAGAAACATATGATGTTATGCAGTACCGACAAAAATGTGTACTTCACGTTCTTACATCAATTCTATGAAGTACCCTTTTACCTTGATCCAAACATATCATAAAGTAAGATTTCCGAGTATGGTTAAGAACGTTACTGGTTACCAGTTCCCAGATAAAACTTCTAGAAAAGTGATGGGAGTACATATTTAACGATACGAAATATCAGTTCGTTATTTTCTAACGTGAAATTTAGAGTTCAGACCTTAAGCATGTAATTTTAGATTAAAACCCAGTTAATTAACCCAATTATCTGATAAAACCAAATCTTAAAGAAAAGTTCAAATTATTTTTTAAACCCTTTCCAACAACTTGCACCAAGAATCAAAAACATTTTTCAATCAAAAATTCATACATGCCCATTGTGAGTGGTGGATGCCACCATGAGATGCGATGAGATGAGTGCATTATTTAAGAAAATAGTTTTACCCTAGGTGTGTTCTACACCTGAGTTTTAAGAAGCACCTGGCTATCGAGATAAAATAATTGATTGAGGCCTCGTTTGGTTACAACAGGAATACACATTAATTATTTAGTAGGCTTCTTCTCCTTATTTAAGAAAACCCTTTTCACTACACCACCCACCATTGTTGTTTTCCCAATTTACAGATATTTATTGGGCAAATCAGAGTTCTCCATTCTCTTAGGGGGTTTTGACTAAAAAAGCTTTCGATCTCCCTCATTTCTATTTGGTGGGAAAACATTCAAAATTCTGAATTTTCCAAGGGGGTTGATGTTTTCAGTTCTGAGAGGACCTCTCTCGCATAGACATCCTTAGAGTTGGAAATCCTAAACTCAATTCTGAAATAAATCAGAAAGTTTCTAGAAGTTTCTTGAAACTCGAAGCATTGTTCGGAAAATTTCAGAAAGTTTCGGAAACTTCTAGAAGGAGAGAATGGGCGGCAAC
>JAYMSH010000215.1:0-12871 GCA_036897905.1 Aragoa cleefii | reverse complement strand
TATAATATATATTAATGTAATTACATACTATAATTTTTTTAAATTTAAAAATAATTCGTGATTAAAATTCAATACGAATCTACAAAATAGACAGGTTCTTCGAAACTACAAAATGATAAGTTCTCATAAATGAAAGAAGTATGTCCACTTCAAATTGTCCTGTTTGAGTTTTGGAAGCAAACTTTGCCTTTTTTTATGAATTGGAATGGTATTTCCTAATATAATTTTTTTGGAACTTTTACCGGTGTAATTTATAAGTAATTCGTAGTTGAAAAAATCAAATGCCAAAGTCAAACAGTACATGGGGAGTAGCATTCAAGAACCTAAATAAGCCCGCGCAGAACTTTCCCTTAATCAGTAATTCCTCTTACAAAATTGGCTGAAATTTACACCTTGAAATGTCAAACAGATTGAATTAAAGTTCTTTCCCAGTCATATACACTTAAATCGTCAACATCTATAAAGGAAGATATTTGTGAACCAGGTAGGGCTTTCCTTATAAGAGTATCGGAAGTGACTACCAGAAGCTTCTCACAAGCATGGGCTTCCTCCAGCTTCTCTACGTGGTTAAGCTCGAGCGACGGGTCCCTCCAAGGCTCGTCGAATGACCTGCACATTGCAGACAGAAAACTTCAGCAACACATGTTTGTGACTGTGTGGAAGAAAGACTCATTGAAAGCAAAAGTGAAATTAGCCAAGAACTGAGCTCATCATCCAAATCTTTTTCTTATTTTGTTGTATGATTGTATCAGTTAACCGTACAGAATTTCGTATCTTATTTGGGTGTATGATGTGACTGTATATCAAGAAAAGATGATATTCACAAGAATATAGTAATTTGATTTCTATGTCATGAATCATGATATTTATGAGTGAAGTTTAATTAAAAAGCTGAAGAAAATATACTGCAAGTATCTTACCATCTCCAAGCTGGATTAGCTTCAAGCGGACAGTGTATTTTTGCACAAAACGATGACAACGAACTCCCAAGACCATCCAAGGACTATATAAAAAAATAATCCCATTAGAAAGACGAATAATTGAGCACGGAAGAAAGCAACCAAACAATGCAATGGCAGTCAATGTAAGTAGTTGATCAACTCAAGTAAAGGTTATTGTAATATTTTCCAAAATTAACAAGCTGACACTGCTTGCCTAAGTCCAATCCAAAATAGGTGTTCATTATCATCAGACTCGTGCAATAACCGAAATGGCCAAGATGATCTTAGTTCTCAAACTTCTACCACATAATTCTCCATGCAAAGTTGAAAAGGAATAGTCTATGCATGTGATGAAACATATAACTAACAAATGCAAGCAACATTTCAATTCAATAATAGTCTTGAAACATAAAAACTGAACCTGAGCTTGAGCTGCTGAGGAGGAGACAAAGTGCAGGAACCACTGAGGGGAGCAACTCGTGGCTAAAGCCCGTCAGCTGCAGCAAGTAAAATATCGATAAAGCCAAGATATTTGCACCGCCATATCCCAAATCTTCTCGGCATTCCAACAAAGATTCCCAGGAATGCAGGATCACCTTTTCAATGAAACTGCTGGATTTATGTTTGCTTGATTTACAATAATCTTTTCCAAGGATCACTGACGCAGTCAGCCAGTGCAAAAGCTTTGATACAAGGGACTCTTCAAGTGGTTTTTCCCCCGAGACGGTTACCAAACAGTCATCGGAATCTTCAGGCTGAAGCCCTTTTGTTGACTTTGACGAAATAGCAGTTGTCACTGCCCATCTCAAAAATTTCGAGAGCCTCTCTTGATCCTACGAATTGTGGTGGAAAATAATGTAAAGTTCAATTACAATAAAGAAAAGTATTAGCAATAATCAAGTGCATCTTAGTGGGTCATTAAAGCATTGGGTAAAATCGTGTAAACGGCCTCATTGAGAATGCATGAGAATCTATTCAAAATGATTTTGAAGATAAGGAAATATTGCTGCTTCCACGAAAATAAGGACTCCACAGTTTCTAAATGCTACTGAATTGTTAAATCCTTAGTGTTACAAGAAACAGAGAAGATAAAAGAAACAAAAAGGAAATCAAAAAATGGAATGTATGTCCTATTCTTTTTGGTAGATGACTGTTTGTACTTTTTCCAGGGGAACAAGTATTGGATAGGTTAGACAAAGAAGCTAAACATGGTGTTTAAAGACAAGAAAATTCAAGATGCTAAAATTTTGACTATGGTAGAAATCGTACCATCTGGATAATAGTAACGGGGGGCCTGCTCATAAGAATAGCTTCAAGACCCAAAACCATAGTCGCATTGCAGCTTGTTTTGGAGCATACTCCAACAACTTCATACAGGTTATATAAAGCTTCAAATGAAAAGGTAAAATGTGGTTCATGTATCTTCCGCTTTTGTGACAACTTCAGCACTGATATCAATATCTGCAGAATTGACTTGCAGACACTGCTCTGTTCTTTGACAACTTCAATACCACCAACTATAAGTTTGTATGGATGGGATGAAAGTTCTGCAAGCTGCTCAAGAGCACGCTTTTCCAACCACTCGACGATGGTTCTGGATGAGGTAATACTCTTTACCACCTATATTAGGGGAAAAGTAAAAATTAGACCCCGATGAAAAAACATACCCTCAAGATAACCCTCGTGCATCCAGTAATATTTGAGGATGGGTAAAAATACATAACAAAAGGATGTGAAATAAGATAACCCTTGTGCGTCCAGTAATATTTAACGATGCGTAAAAATACATAACAAAAAGGTGTGAAATATCTCAAAATTATTCTTCTTGCTCAAGTTATTTTCATCTGATCCATGAGCATTTAAAATATGGATATAAATCTCGTCATTCACAAAGAAATTTCAAATAATGCAGTATCTCACGACATAAGACTTTCCAGCTTTAGAGAATATAAGGTGTCATGGTCAATATGGCTACATGTCTTACTGAGCATGTAGTTATTGTTCAAATTCCCTGACTTCACTAGCTTCCTAGAACGAGATACAGTATAACTCTTCTAATCCAGCAGATAAAGCCTAATTAGAATGGAGCTTAGCGTAAGTCATCATACTCAACCTGAAGTAAACTGGGGTACTGCATTTGCCAAGAGTAATACAAAAGCTTAGTGTTACCAACATCTATAAGTGCAAAACATATTTAGGATTAGCGTAGTAAATTGATTAAAAAAGCTTCAATTTTGTCAAAGTATTACCAACATTTATGTGTCTAGCAGGTCTAGGATAAGTGAAGTGAATTGGAGGACTGCATTTGTCAAGAGTAGTACCAAAGCTTCAATTATGTCCAAGTGTTACAAACATTTATAAGTGCCTAACACGTCTAGGATTAGCCCATATATCATCATATATTGCCAAACTAAGAAAAAAGTCTGAATATGAATAAATTACTGTATCAGTACCAGAGAAGATGATAGTCAAGAATAATACTCTACGAAGAAATAGCAAAGGTGTATATTATCCACACACCCATATCTGATCCACGCCGGACCCTTTTGATCCTTTAGTTCTTGAAATTAAAAAATGAAGAATTCAACTTAGGCACAAAGCTTTTGGACCCAAGTCATTATTATCAATGTCATTGTACTCGTAGAGAAAGCACGCTAATTTTGGACACATAGAAAACAAAATAATTATACATCAACGACTTGACGTTTTAGTATGCACAGCAAACAAGAGAAAAGAACAACAACAGAAATAAGTGGACAATATATGGGAAAAACCTACCTCCAAAATCAGCGGCAACACTCTGAAGGTAAACTGTGTCCTGTCCTGGGATTCGCTCCCGCATAGAGATGAAACAATAGACAACAGCCATAGGATTAGACCACAGTGCTCAACTAAAAAGCAGATTGTTTTTTGAAACTGGACAGCCTTCTTCACTATCTGCAGCAGATATTGGCTCAGACTTAGTGCTCTACTCGAAGTAGCATTGTCAAAGAAAAACACAACTAAAAAAAGCACATTGTCAGTTTAGAACTGAAATTCGTAACATGATACTTCTTACATACGCATGGAGGCATGTATGCTAACAAAGTTATCAAACAAGAAGCTTTGATGTTACTGAATGACAAAATCGAGTATTCATTACTGAAAAAGGAAATGAATCAGGTGTTATCCATATATCATTCCATTAGTAGTTCCAAATCACGTGCATCCGATTGTCCTAAGAAAGTCTCTAAATTGAGCAATGAGTGACTAACATACATAGCCTACCTCCATAACTATGTATTTACCAGGAACAGTGACATAAAGCCGTAATCCCTAAGATAGGTGCACATACAGGACCAAGCAGGCAATAAAAGAAACATGGCGGGTTTGAAATATCAGCAGTTTACATTCAGAAAGTTCTGAAGTTTCCAATAGCATCTTGACAAAGTGAAGAGAAGAAATGAACATCCATATATATATGCAATGTCGATGTAATTAAAATAAGTACATGAATATTTGAAGGAAGAGAAGAAAACAAAGGTCCATATTCACATTCAGTCAGAGGGAAGTGCTTAAAAGTAACCAAGAACCTGAACTATAAGTTCCTTTGAATCATCATCTGACAGAGGAGATGAATAAAAACTTGTGAGCATATAAAAAACCGAGCTTTTCATGTATATTTGAGCATCATCTTCTGAACTCAGACCCACATACAATAGTCGGAGCATCCACAATCTGTCTGCTTTGAAACTAACGGAGGTACTCCAAAATAGTTTCTGAAATAATGGTATAGTCTGTAACAAGTTAGGGATAACAATAGGAGAGTGTTAGAATTTATTTAGATGAAAGTAAAGAAGAGAAAAAGAAAAATGTGAATTGTGAGAGAAGTACCTTCAAGTCCACACCGGGAGAGTTCATTAAATGCATGCTTATGGTTGAATAATTTTCATGAGATGGGTTCAAGAGTACCAAAGAAGCCTCCGCCAGAAAGACCGTAGTAACAGATGGAATCCTCTGCCATGGCTCTTGTACTCCATTTTGTAAGTATGAGAGTAAGAGAAGAAGCCGTTTCACATCTTTCTTCCTCCGACGTGTCTGTTACCAAGGATTTGAATGTTATGCTATAAGAAGTTGATGATTCACATTCTTGTAGCATACTTCCAAAAATATTTAAGTTTTGTATCGAAGTATGACAAGCACATGGAGAATAATGCGAGCTCTAGTGCTTAAAACTTCTATTACATTTTTTTAAATCCACTCGCTAGCATATTTGATTTATTCATGAGCCTATAATATGTCCACAAAATAAATAAATTTAAAGTACATAGCTGCACAACATGGAAACTAAAAAAAAGAATGGTGACTAATTTGAATGTTTTCTTTGTTTATTAAAGCAAGTGAAGACCCAACATATTCTGGATAAGTATATGATATTGTGTCACGAGATGTAGTAATTAACATCTTCACGTAGGACATAGTTTTGAATCATAATCGCCAAAGGTTTTGGCGCAGACGTCCTCTCTCATTTGAAGTTACAATACAGAGCAATGCAGGATAAAACCCCGCAATGAAGTCATCAAGTGAACAAATATTACTTTGCTTTAGATCAAGAAAGTACCAACAGACATAACCTTATAGGCAATACTTCAGGTTGAGTGACATTAATAATTGCAAAACTCATGTGTCAGAACAAAAGGTCCATAAAGGTTATTTTTGTTTCTTTTCTTTTTTTCCCCTTCCCTTTATCTAAATTATACAATTGCAGCTTCAGCAAAATATTCCAACTACTGGGCATCATAAGTTTCTGAAATAAAAAATAAGCAGCTGTCATAAACATCCAACTAATGGAATATATCTTCTCATTTCTTTCCACCACCATCTTTCTTCAAGCATAGCAGAAGGTGAAAATGTACAGTCAGATTCACAGTTGTAATCCTAAGCATAATTTTGCATCACACTGATGTGTATTTAATATTTATACGACTCAAAAATACAGAACAAAAAAAGTGAGGTAAAAATATTCTTCTGCGCAGCATTGGAAAATATAAGCTTTCAAGAAGATGCCAACTTCCGACCAAAAAAGGTGAAGACCCGAAGACGTCACTGATATAAAATAATGAGGCGGCATGCCAAACTATAGCCAGCAATAATATTTGACAACCAAGAATGCAAACGTTCATGCCTCACATAAAGGATAGACAACTTCAAAAGTGGGACAAAATAACCTAAGCACTCTTTTTTCAAGTTGACTAATAGACCAAATCAGGATTCTGATTATGACAAGCCACTAATAAAGGCCCTATAAAAATGCACTAGTGCAGTGATTGGTCTCATATAGTATTAGATAGTGCTCACGGGCTCGATGTTTTTGAAGTTTCTTAAGTTAATTAGTTAGACAAATTCTTATCCTCAAGTGCCAACAGGACTTATGAACAGTTCCAAAGGAGAGAACATGGCTTCAGCTTATATATTTCTCAGAAAAATTAGCACAATGCCCTAGAGTGACAGAACCCAAACTACATGGCATTTATCATCGGATAAGGAAGATATATGCTACCTATCAGATGCCAAATGTTAAGGACGAAACATGAGGAACTTATCTTTTGTTAGACTGTTGCTGGTGTAACTATGTTCAGACAAGGTGATAGGAGAGTTCCAAAGAAAGTAGTTAACTTAACCCAACATTAGTTAAGGATATTAGTACAAGATTAGAGCATTAAAAAAGAAATAGAAAAAAAAGAAAAAATATATGATTTCCATCTGGTGCATCTCCTGAGTGAAGACTTGGCCACAATATTCCTCTAGTTACAGCAACAATCAAAGCCACAATATGTGAAGCGACAGAACTATTCATAGAGATGACTAAAAGAAGCAGCAGTACCTCCAGTGCACTCTTGAACCTTGCAAGTACCTCATAGCCCAATTTCCTCACATCATTATCAGGTGAAGATATACTCACGAAAGTAACGGCGAGCAAGCCTATGCTAGCAAACTCAATGGGTTCAATATAGCTCATAGAAAGACAGTGTATGGAGAAGCGGAGGATAAAGACCGGATCGTATATTTGCAGCTTATCTACGGTTGCACAGCTGGCCTGTAAAATAGATTACCATTGCAGTAAGGAGAAGCCCGGAAGGACAAAATAAAGTTATTCTTCTTCAGAGAAAGAAAAGGCCAATGACATTGTGAAGTAATATATAACTATATAATGTTAGCAATAATTAGCAAGCGTAAAACTTGCTGGGAAAGTACCTCCTGCACGACTGTGGAATTTTCCCTCTGATGCATGGAAAAAATTTCTCCATTAACGAATTTGGAGTAGGGGAAATAAAGCACAGTTTGAGCACATAACTTGGCGTCCACAGGAAAGTTCTTCCTGAATTGAATCTTTTGGCGTTCTTCTACAGCTTCTATCTTTTGTGAGTCAACTGAATTTACATCATTGTCTTGTTCACAAACCTTTCTTGCCTCTATCGAGGCAATGCCCCATACGTAATCCACTTGAGCAACAACCCCAGTACTTGATGGATCACTGGATTCTATCTCTTTAATCAAACAGTATATTTCCACATCAATGTCACTGCATGTTGCCCCATAAGAAGACAAAAGCAGATAGACCAACTCCCTGGGTTTTATGCCAATATCTTCACCAATATTAATATTTTGCTGAATGCAGATGCGGAACAGTACCCGAACCAACTTGATAAGCTCCAGCAAATTCAAACGTCGTTGAAACGTTAATGTGTTGATTTTACAATCTTGCGTATTTCGATCAGCATGAGGAATGACTAATGATCTCAAAATGCTTGGCAAAGGTGTAAACATCAAGCCAAACTGAGTAGATCCAACTGACTTGCTGGCCATATGAATGGACTGCACAAACTGAGAGTGACCAAGTACACGTTGAATTATCGAAGCACATGAAACATTCCCATCAGATAAGGACGTAAGAACAGTTCGCATCATCTTCAGCGTTGCATGATCCCCGAATCTATAACGCAGAAAAGATTTTACGAGTTGTTTTATGAAGGGCATAGAACTCATTTTGATAAGACAATCATGCATCTTGGTTGTCAAGTCCAATATATTCCTCATCATGAAGATTTCCAAAAACCTAAAGAGCAAAAGGCTCTTGTCTTCAATATTTCCAGAGAAATCAATAATCTCAGGAAATTTTTTGACAATTGATCTCCAGGCATTGATCAACACCTTTAAAAATCTGACTCGCAACTTTTCCATTTCAGAGTTAACTTCCAGTGGCGTCAGCTTCCTGTCTCCATTATCCCCAAACTTAGACTGAAATTGATTAGGATCCAGAAGTAAGAGCATCCTGCAAAAGTTTGTCTTTGCAACAATTCTATTGGCAAACTCTAAAGCGTGTCTAAGGGGATAAATTCTGGCCTCACTAATCTCGTACCCCAATATATCATCACATGCACCATCATCTGGGCACAAAGAACTAAAGAAACTCAAGCAACTTTCAAGGTTCATTGAATGATCATTCAATGCCAGATAATTATGTACCACAAGAATGGCCTTTCCAAGAAGACTGTCTGAAAAAAGATTCAAAAATTCTTCCATGGACATGGGCATCATTTCATCAAGTTTCATCTCAGAAATATTCCCAGAGACAAAAATATTCCAATTACGAAAACCACTCAATAGTATCCGCCCATAAACCAGATGTATACTTTTAAAGGGCTCGTAGAGCTGTCCCAAAAATTTGGAGCTAGCTGAGTTTGAGTACAAGAATATAGTGGGCAAAAGCATCAATAATTCTTCATCAGAGAATGAGCACGCAGAAGCATCTTGCACTAAATTGGCCTTTGGGAGAGAAGATTTATTTAATAATTCAGAAAACATATGACCAAACGTAGACAGGTGCAGGGGGCTAATTTCAGCAATAAGATGCAACAACTCTGCTTTTGTTTTACTAACCCTGTTCAGGCAATGAGAGACTATATTTACAGGAGCACGCGCAATAACTTTTGATAAAACCATAACAAAAGGAAGGTGCGGATTCTGACTAACTTTTTGCAATCTTACAACTCTAACAGCTTTAAGCAGAGATACATCAGCCATCTCCAGTCTAAGATGGTTGGCAATCTCAAGTACTTGAATATATACTCGCTCAAATAGTGAAGCATCGCAACGCATCTGCTCTGTTCCGTCCAGAAAACTATATGACTCTGTGTGTTGCTGCCAGACATTCCCAGAGAGGATATCAAAACCTATACTGGCTAAGTGCAAACAGATAAACAAACCATTTCCTTTTGATTGTAGATCAAAGGTAACATCATAGTAATCAATCCGGGAGAACAACCAGTTCACCAATTCAAGCAACTCAAAGGGAGATATGAAATGAATCAAAGTGTGTAAAGCATGAAATGTGGGAACTAGAAGCTTGAAATCTCCGGATTTGATACATTCATCAAAGTTACTCCTGAATATCAAAATCAGTTTCTGTACCAGCATTTCAAGTGCCCTTAATATTCTCTTACAGCCATTAAAAGCCTGCTCGGAATTTTGATCCTTACACATTGGAAGCAAGAGCTTAGAAATTGTTTTTAACATACTCAGAATATGGTGATCCAAAACACGGACTCCTCGTTTAACTGATTCAATAAGTGTCTCCAGATTTTCTTTGAACACTGAATCTCTAAAATCTTTATCAACAGAGAGAGGTGATTTCACTAATGCTGTCACTGCAGGATGATTAAGAATAATATCCGTCACTTCTACAGCATAATGTGGTAGAGGGTCCCCAAAGTGACCCGGACTTACGGAGTCCACATCCTGAACAAATAATTGCTTCAATAAGTGCTCTGTGAGTACCAATCACAATTTAGAAATCATCTCAAGTTCATCTAAGGATCTTACTCTGTGGGTTGGGCGAACATGGTACATCCAGAAAAGTATGTTGCGCAATGAAGTAATCAAATAATCAGATGGCAACCCAGTGAGCTTATCCAAAAGCAACTTCTGCAGAGCTGACTGCTCAAGGAAACGCAAGTTGCTATTCTGGACAGTAGAAGAAAAAAGCACACAAAATGGTGCCCTTGTTAAGTAACTCGCAAATGCAGCAGAGGCAGCTTCCTTGGAAGCGAAATCAAATCCATCAAACCTTGCCTCCTTATATTCAATATGCCCAGTCCTTCCCCCACCAGAGAGAAAATTTTCTGGCCATAATGTAGAACTATGAATAAGATGACTTGATTCGAGAAATAAAATAGATGCCAATACAGAAAAAGGGACCTTCTGCAAGTTATTTGAGATAGATAAGATTGAAGGGAAATTTGTCAATATCTCTGTGTGGCTTGTACACATTAATGAGAAGGAAAACCCCACTGCTACTCCGACAAGTCCCACATTGTAATCATCTCTTATGACCTTTTTGATGTCGCAAATAGTGTTGGCAAAAGAATCACTAGAACTTGAACCTGTAAGTCTCCCACCAAATGAATAAATACCATAGGATTCGCCGTTCAATAATTTACGTGCAAAGCACAACAGGGCCTTCAGTGGCCTCCATTCACATGGACATCTGTCAACTGAGTCGTTGTAGTTCTCGAGTTTCTCAGATAATACATGATCAATTAGAAATGACAGTTGTCCAGCATTCCCCTAGCGAGATTGAAGAAACTGAGAACACGGACAGAAGAAAATCCCTAAATAGCATGAACAATCAAGTAAAACTGCAAACATACCTGAGTATCCAATAGATATTTGATTGTATTGCAAACATACAGCGATATTAGTGATTTCTGAGGTAACGTGAAAGATCCAGATTCAGAGCTAAGCAACCGCAAGCACTTCTCCAAGACACATATGATAAAAGGGCTTACTTCCGGAGACTGACCTGCCAGTTACATGACATAACATTAAATGAAATCTGAACCTGTATGCTAATAATAAAGGGAATAAATGCAGAGAAAGTTATAGCACACAGATGGACAGTGTTCCTGTTTCCTTTATAGGCAACAAGTTATCTTTGAGCTTTAACAGAACATTTTATTGCCACGTAGATGAATGCTCATCTATGCTGCGCCAATCATCCTTGGAAAGGGGAATTCATTCCCACTTAGCCAGAGGATGACCTAAAGTGTTGTAAATGTTTCTCAGCCATGTGATCACCCCCGAACTAAAGCAGGAAGGGGGATTATATATTTAAAAATTTAGAACAGAATAAATAGTCACCGATTGCAGATCTTAACCACTTAGTACAGATCGACATACTCCAACCCAATACTTACCCATATGAAGAGTTTGGACCAACCAATTAAACATGAAAGTTCTGAATCTGACATGTATCATGCTCTTTGTACTCTCTTTTTTTCCTTAAGTCCTATCAAAGAAAAATATTCTAAACTGCGTTAATCTTTTTGACATATCATGGATATATGCTGCTTTCCTATCAAGGGAGAAGCCATTCTGAAGGTGACTAAAATCTACCTCCTCTGACACTGTGGACAAAGATGCTGTAGATCTGTAATTGCTGTATCAACACAAAATCAGATGAAAGAAGCAACGGGTTACCCTCCGAAAGGTTCGTGAGGAATAAATTTGTTATCGGAGCAAGTAATATGTTCGTCATAACTAGGCTTGGAAAAAAAAGTCTGAGGGAGTATGTGAAACCCATAAATAATGATTGTTACATTTTCAGCCTCCTGATAATTCATATCTAAAAGAGCAAGACATATTATTCCACAGATGAATTCTTCTTTGACTCCCACCAAAAACGACGGGATGAAAGTGCATGGTAGTAAGCAATGGGAACAAATTATAACAGTCTGCTATTCTGTGAGTGTATAAGAACATGGAAATATAAGTTGGATAAAGAAAATAAATTTCATTGAAACTGAACAGTGCAGAGTAGTAATTTATAGTAAGACATTGAGGCCAGAAAAAACAGATGTGAAAGGAACATCAAAGATACAACCGAAAAATGCAGTTTCAGAAGAGGTTTTTTTAAGGGGGGAAGGGTAATTAGAAGATTTTATTAATAAAAACAACGGAATACACAAGCTGTGACCCCTACGATAGGGAGGGAATAAACAAAAGCAAATCAGCTACCCTGGACAGGGGATACTTAAATCTTAAACCAGCATAATAAACAGCAATGATATCTGTTACTAGTTTACACTGCTCCCCACTACAGTACATCAGCTAACTTGAGCTATATATATCCTGAATCTATCCTACTGCACCCGTTTTTCACCATCACTACCTTTGCTCAAACTCTACCTCTCCACTATTGTTTCCAAAAGTATCAATAAAAAGAAGTAAAAAACAAAAACAAAAAAAAGTACCGAGCACTGAGCAGCTGACATCACTTTCAGAAAAGAGAAAGAAAAGTCACCAGTAGGACCAAGTTAATATACAAGCATGCACTTCACTATAGCTATCGTGAGACTACACACTTAAGATATGTTATTTCTTACCTTTACCAACTTCTGCATCATTGATCAAGAGTTCCATATACTTGTACAAGTTATTTCCAATTGTAGCTATGGCATCAGATAGAAAAGAAACAACTACTGCTGACAACTGTTGAAATATTTCGACCTCTAAATCGTCATCATAAACATTAAAGCCGTTGTAGCCAGGTATAAACAAGAACCATGTTGAAATATCACTTGGATTATTGTCAAATGCACCAGTGCTTAGCATGGCTTCCTTTGCCAAAATATAAGCTTGTTCTTTTATCTCTCTGACAGGTGAATAGAACAACAATGTTAGAAATTGTTGCAGGTTCTTGTAAATTTGTGGCTGGGTTCTTATTGTGCTCATTCCTCCACGGAAATGGTTGACTTGTTCAGCCAGCAGGTATAATAGAGACTGCAGGAGGATAGTTGGCACTGGAAGAGGATTGCTTGGTATGAGTTTAAACAAATAAAATAATCCTTCTAATGCCATAGGCATGGTCCGCTGCAAAACACATGCAACTC
>JAYMSH010000214.1:0-12905 GCA_036897905.1 Aragoa cleefii | reverse complement strand
AAGGTTTGGGTTGGCAAGATCATAACCATCCAAACAAGTCCCAAATGGAGGGCCAAGATTACAAGCCTTGGAGGCCAAGCAAAATGATCACAACCATCCAAGTAGCAACCAAATGGAGGGCCAAGATCATCTCATCCACCGACTTTGGAGGCTATAAATACCCCAAGGGGTATCATTCATTTCGGCCAAGAGAGCAAGGAAAAAGAAGTGAAGAAGAAAAGAGAAAGAAAAGAGAGAAGGAAAGAAAAGAAGAAAAGAAAAGAGAGAAAAGAAAGAAAAAGAAAAGAAAAGAGAGAAAAAGAAAAAGAAAAAAGAGAAGTAAGGCCGAAAAAATAGGAAGGAAAAAGAGCCGAAGCTCTTGTGCGGAAAAATTGTAAGAAGCGCCAAAGTTGTAATCTTCTGGTCTATTGTAATAAAATAATAATTTTAAAAGACTGTTTCTGGAAGAATTGCTGAAGCAATTTCCAACAGGTTTTCTATTTGGGAAATATGAAAATATTAGCTAGTGGACTCGAGTAGTAATCATCTTCGTACTCACTATTTTTTCACGTGGTTCGGTAAATCACTAATTTCACGTAGCTATACATTTTGGGTTTTCCGCTACTTTGTAGTGGATAATTCCACACTGAAATTATTCGGCTATTACTAAGAACTAATTCAGATTTAAAGAAAAAACATAAGAATAAATTTAATCCGAATATGTTTGACTAATTTATTTCTAATTGTGTGTGGAAAATAAAACAAAAGTAGTTACCTTGGTTTCATACAATCCTTCAGCAGTAACTAGCAGTCTACGACATTGAGATCCTGCTTCAAAATATTGCATGAAGGATTTTATCCTTGAAAGTGATTTTTGTATCCTCTCTTTGATTTGCTTTCTTCCATTCTACACGATGAATGATTAGGACATGTGCACGATGCAAGAGAAAGACCGTGTTCAGATCTATTTACAGATTCAGATAGCCGTAAAAGAAAAAATATTCTATTATCATTTTACGTGAACTCAAGATGCCTAATTTTCTTTCTCGGAAACTATATGCAGGTAACCATACTCCAAGGACCATACTCAAAGTTCCCTTTCCGAGATGATTTTAATCACCAAACTCAGAGATGATGTAGTAGCTTTTTGTGAAAAAGAATTGATATATTATGCAGAATAAATAACAGAAAAAAAATAATGGATCTAGTTTATGTTTTCTTTTAATGGAAACTGGAAGAATCTATCATCCATGCAAAGCGCATTTTTCATGATTTATGTGATGAGAATAACATGAGAGGGAGCAAATCACCTGGATATTAATAATCTTTTATCGAAGTAAAAGAAATTCTTTTCGCATATGTGCAATTTTGGATGTATCTGTTTGCACCCAAGACATACTCATGTCACAAGAGATGGAAGCTTCTGAAACATGTGTGTGTCATTTGGTAATTTGATGCAACCTATATCATTGCTAATGAATCGTGTCGTACTATCTCCAATCAGTAATATCAAGTACAAATGCCACGCAATTTAATAAAAGCTACAAATATACCAAATCTCCAACTAGATCAACTACCTGTGAGACAACATCTGCCAAACAAGTTAAGAGATTCTCATCTGCTTCACTTACGGGTTTTTTATTCGTATAATACTCCAACATCTGTTCACGGGATGGTACACATAAGTAAAGAGCCTACAAAACCGGAGCAAAGCCGGATCAAATATTGGCAATGCGCACCACCGACATAACTGAAATAACAAAAACAGCCTTTCATTTTTTATGACACATACATTATACAACATTTATTAAGTTAATCAAATCTAATATGATTAAAGGCCGTAAGTTTCCACGTGAAGAATTAGGTCCCGACATGCACCATTCATTTGACTAACTGATTCTAATCTAATTAAAGTCACTAAGCTTCTCACATTATTGTCCCGACGGGGCTCTCCATTCTCTTAAGAAATTGCCACAACCTTAAACCTATTCCATCCGCCTACTACACGAATACAACTCAATCTGCAACACCTCGACAAGCTCAATTACAACCAACTTATTAGTCAATCAATCATCAAGCTCAACAAATAAAAACCAGCATAGCAAGCTATTATATTATCTAAAATCTACAAAATGCCACTTTTTTGCAATCCCACAAACACCATTAGGCCAACAAACTAAACCCTAATTAACGAAGCTGCAACAAACACAATCAGATAATCAAAATTGAAAGAATCAAAGGAAAAAAAAACGTAATAAGAAGGACCTAAAGAACGTTCTCGCAATATCAAGCATCACCGAAATTCTCCAAACAAAAATAGTCAGGGAAATTTTTACCGAGAGCCTTTTCTAACTTTGAACCAGCCACACCCATTCTGCTTCTATTACTGCCAACTGTGACACCATTAACCAAAACTCCTCTATCTCCCGCTTTCTCTCTTCAATCAATTCATAGAACTTTCAACAACTCTCTCACTTTTGTTTTGTCATTGATCGAGAAATTGTTATCTTCATCAACTCTCTTAAATAGGTCACTTTGTCTTTTTAGATTTAGGAAATTTTCTTTTACGGCCGCTTCATGAAATAAAGGTTAGTGAATTTTTGTTTCATATTTATGTATGTGGAAAAAATTAATACTCCTCCTTCCTAAAATATACTCCCTCTATCCCAGAGAAATTATTCGGTATTTTTTTTTCCGTCCGTTCCGGAGAACTTGTCTAGTTACTTGAAATGGCAAAGAAAATCCACTTTTTCTACCTTTTTTCCACTTTCTAACAATACACTTCCCCCGGGACCTTACATTTTATTAAAACAGTGTCCAAAAGTCCTCCCCAATTTCTCCGGGACGGATGGAGTAGTAAGATTCTCTACTCAAAATATTTTTTTCAATATTAGTCAACTTCAATAAAACCTTTTTTCCACTAGTAAACCTACTACTGATTTATCTGGATTCTACTTACTACTAATAAGGATTTATATTATTGTCATCTGAATGTTTAATTTGATGAATATATCATAGACATACAAAATCTTTTATTTTTTAAGGAAGGGAGTAATACATAGTACATACAACATATAAAACCACTTATATTTATATTTGAGAACAACTTGTATGAGATCGTCTCACGGTGAGGCGGTCAGTTGAATTCTAATTTTAGAAAGTTTCTCCACCTTAAATCAAACCCCTCAATTCATTCTACAGCAGCAACAAGACATGAAAGAAGAAAAGAAAAGAAAATAAGAAACTCCCTCCCCCATCATCCTTGCCGGCAAGCCATGGCAACTAGGCTGCCATTTGCAGATCTGTCATGGTAGCCCCATAGCGAGCAGGTAACTCACCACCTGCGAGCTCGCAGCTCCGGCGATCTCAACGGAAAATTTTGACAATTGATTTAATTTTATTTATTTTGGATGAGTGAGTAATTGGGTTGAATTGAAGTTTTGGAATTAGTATTTTAGTACTTTTGTTGGGATTTGAATAGGTTGGAATTTGAATAGGTTGGATTTGGATTGTTGTTATTTTGTTGGGTTGGAGGAAGATGGGAGAGGCAATGAACCCATTTTTATTTCTCCCGGTTTGTTGATGAGTTGCAAAATGGGGATTGTTGATGAATGAAGAACAAAAAATTACATATTAACCCACAGGTTGAGGTTTTTACATTTTGAAACACCAAAAATATTGATTATTTTAAAATATTTTTATTTTTAATTGAAACCTTATTATTTTTAGTTGAAACCTTTAGTAAAGTATTAAATCAATGTTGTTAGGTCTCATTTTAGAAGCGTAAGGTTTCATATTTTTATCAAAATATTTCAACTTAAAAATGTAATATTAAACCTTTTAGTTTTCCGTTAAAACTCTACTAGTGTTAGTTGAGACCCTGTTAGTAAGATTTAACATCAAAGTTGCAAGGTTCCATTTTAAAATCATAATGTTTATAATTATTATTAATAATATGTTTAGAATTCATTTCTATTTTATTTTGAAAGCTAACGGTCTTAATACAAAACCTTTTATTTTTAAAAGTGAACCTTGTTCTCAAGGTTTCACGTATTGTTTGTAAGGTTGAGTTTCCAGAACGTAAGGTTCCAACATCGAATAAAAGATTGCATCTTTAAGGCGTAAGTTTTCATCAAGCTATATGAAAAATGTGTTTGTTTTTCAGAAAATTACGTTTAAACGAGAGAAACGCAAAAAAAACAAAAAAAGTTATTGTAGCTAGCGTGCTACTGTAGCACGGGAGATACTGTAGCGGCGAGATTACTGTAACAATTTTTGTCCTGTAGTGACTTTCTAAATTAGATTCCAAATTGACCGTCTCACCGTGAGACGTTCTCAATTGAGTTTTTGCCTTTATATTTTTCCTAGCTTAAAAAGTACTCAGTATGCACTCATTATGCGGGAACATGTGAATAAGATAAACTAAAGTTATCGCGTGACTAATCTTGCTGCAATAATCATGAACTCACTCATAACATATTTTATTTGATATAGTTTTGGTACATCAGATATAGATAAGTAACCACATCTCGTATCTACAGAGGATTCTAGGTTGATTTATTCTTATGAAAGATTCCAGAGTCGACCTACTCAATTCAACCCATAATGTTCGGCGAGCTTGCTGGTAAAATTGATATTATGTCTTGCAATTTGGAATAACATAATATTTAATGGGTAAAACTATTATGCGAGTTGAGCTGCTAATGAGTGCTCGACTCTTAAAGTTCGAACTCGCTTCGACTTGGTTTTCGAGTTGAACTCGGACTGACTTTAGAGCTACAGATGTAGTCGTTGTTAATACTTGACTCGGTGTGCTCATTTTAACTCGTTATATCAAGACATTTTTAATGCATTTATTGATAGATATATTTACTTCAATTATTTTTTTCCTTTCTGACATCTTATTTTTGTCTTGAATTTGAATTCAATGAGTCGAGCTCATTATAGATCTCTCAAGTTAGATCAAAATTTCAAATTCACTTCTTTAACGGGTTGAGTAATCATCTCAAATAGCGTTCCGAGATACTCAACCCGTTTAACATCACCATACATGGATTGCAACGCATGATGTTGATATCTTGGATATTTTCCTTTTAGATATGGTTTGCTAAATTAAAGTCAATCTCTAAGGTTGTTAATTGATTCATGAAGCATCAGCCGAAAATGATCCTGAGGAAATGGGTTAACAAGAAGACCACATAAATCTTGATACACAAAACTTTGATCTTAACAATCTCTAGGAGAAAAATCTAAATTAAAACTAAAATCATTAAATTTAATCCATACTGCATCGTCCAATTTTCCTCCGTTGAAATCATACAACATATCCCCATCACATGTCTTAATTTGCTCGTCCATTTTCTTTTTTTTTATTACCATAATGTATTACAACGCCACTCTGATTTGTCGTACCCAAAATATTTTATTCACTACCGATGAAGATTGGCTTAGTTGGTCAACACTGAGGCCCGCTTGTACGCGAATTTCTTCTAGGTTATGCAGGATTTGTCAAATTAGTTAGATAGTTATGTTTGATTGTAATGATGAATTATCTTAATTGGTGATTATGATTTGTAATCGATTGATATCGACATCCTTAAAAAATAAATAAATACTATATTCACTTGAATGCACCAAAATAAACCGAAGTCTTAATAAGCAAAGCACCAAATTATTTGATCCTGGTGGTGCCAATTTCATTTCATGGCACAAATAAATTGATTTCTTGAGTGTACATCTCATAGAACAACAGTCCCGAAGTTAGATTTAATTGGAGATTGATATCACAATAAAAATTTTAGTGTGTTTAATTATTTGTAGGTCTCGCAAACTACGTGGAAAAAAATATATCTTATCGTTGTAATGTATGAATTCCTACATGTGAATAAAGAGTAGATATAAACTCAATGCTTAATTTATTGATACGAAGATAAATTTTATATACAATAAACATTATTAACTTGAGCATTTATATATAAAAACATTGACATGGCGTAGCAAGAAAGAAAACAGAAAAGTAAAGAGAAAACATTATTGTGCTGCATTAGTTGTATGTGTTACTCAATATCATAGAAATAATGAGCCAGACATGGAAAAAAGTAATGACCATGCTTTATTAATCGATTGTCAGTACCGAAGTTTTTTTAAGTGCATGTATTTTTATTTCCATTATATTTGTGTCTGGAATCTGATAGACTCAACAATTTCTTCACTACGACGAGCATTTCAATACAATTTGATCAAGCTCGTTATATATAGCTTGTGCTTTTGTAATATTTAATCTCCCAGACTCATATATCTTGTTACCATGTGCATGACAATCCATCCATTTATATCATATTGCCCACAGGAGTAAAAGTGTTATGTCTTTTTTGGACTTAGAAGTTAGAAAGTTGGATGGAGTTGTTAGTAATGTAATTTATGGATGTAATATGGTGGGAGATGTTGTAATTTGGTGGGGGTTGTTACTGAGCATTTCTTATGCTCGTAACAATGTTCCAATGGAGTGTTAATAAAATTACTGTTTGCCTTTCGAAAAAAAATACAATTTGATCAAGACTTCTACATGTCACAAATTCTTAAGTTTAGCAAAATCCATGAAAAAATGATTTCAAGGACATCCTTCTTCACTATAGATAAATCGTATGGGCATGTTGTCAATGAAATTAGACTGTTATGTCAGGTGATAAACCTGCCATAATCTGAAAAAGGAGAACAACAATATTGTTGCTGCATTTTATATTTGCAAAACTTCCAGGCAACATAAAATCTACTTACCACTAACGCAAAGTTGAGCAAGAAATTACATATACGCTAAGACAAGTGAAACCTAATGCTCCATATTACATAAGAGTATAAACAATAATTAAATATAAAAATATTTCACCAAGAATCTCATAATTTTTAGCTTAGAATGCATTTGCAAGTTGTACCATAGAGTTACATATTCCTCACAAGAAAGCATCTGACAAAGAAGGATTATACTAGTGAAAATGTTGAAAGATAATTCCGAGAGGATATGGACACTTCTTCACCGTATGTATACCTTCTCGAAGTTGAGGTTAAAATCAACTAGTCCACTCCGACAATGGTCTTATCTAGTGACAGTGATAAGCTCTGAGAAAGCTGACAAATAAATATTTAGGTTTCCCCCATCCGCTGAACTCAAAAATGTAAAAATCATCTTTAGTAATGTCATTTATCTTCAGGAGTCTTCTCTATCCTCCCTTGTAGAATGACCTATTGTCGGACCATTGTCTGTACTTTGTGGTATCGGTACGGCCTTTTGGATCAACAAACTTCAACTGCATTGGGACTCTAAAGTTCTCATCGTTCGTGAAATCCGTAGGGATATGCTTCAACAACAAATAATGATTTAAGTAAAAAAGAGAATACATGGTATTATATTTCAAATAAACGTAACGATTTTGTTTTTTGTTGGATCTCTATTAACACATAAGATCCAAGAAATATAATCATAAAAAAAATCATTTCATATAGGGGTGGATAACTGACAATCTCATTCATCCTTCTTGGCTTGATCTTTGTGAAAAAATAGGGGCCTTCAGGCTTGGGAACTAATCCATCTCCAAAGAAAGAACTCCCACGCCAATCATACTTGATACTCCTATGTTCATTCTTTCAACAAAGGCCCCCCTTAATTGAGTTATCTAATTAATAACAAGGAAGAATATGGTGATGTTTGTTGAGCACAATTTAATTCTAATGATTTTAGAGAGAGGAAAAAGAAAAGCGTTACGGAAAAGAATAATAAACCCTAACCATTATTATTGAGCTTATTATGTCCAACACTTGTCTTTTCGCATCCTGACAATCCAATGAGTTTAACATCAAGTAAACCCTCAAACATTCACTGAAACCACAATAAGTCCCCGCTGGTAAGTGAATTTTCCTTAATGAACTTTTTCCACCCATCCAAAATGTACAGGTGGTTTCCATCTCTTCCCGTGCGAACTCGCCATCGATTAGCATACTTGTCATGTAAAATTACTGTCTCCGATAAAACTAGTTGGATGTGAATTGGAAGTTTCTGTTCAAACAAAAAATGGATCAATTATATTAAAAAGTTATTTATTTTCATATTTCAATCGGAGCAAACAATTTTGATAATCAATTCGTGAATAAACTACACCACGTTATTAGCACGAATTAAATAATTAAGAAGATCACAAACTTACTAGCTAGAAAGTAATGATACATCACACAAGTTGGAAACGAGTTAATGCAATTGAGCATCATATCATTGACAAATTTGTATATCGAACGAATATATATATATTCAACTAAACACTACCTTATGTAACATAATTCTTTTTATTACAGATCTAAAACATTCACCACAACAAGAAATAGAGATCTAAAATGAAGCTGGAAAAAAAATGCTTTGTTTAAATAAATTCAAAATGCAATATCAGGCAATTAATCAGAAAATGGTGTTTGAGTAGCAAAAAAGTAATATAGAAAACTAGATCTAGATATTGAGAGAAAGAATAGTACCAGTTTGGTTGCACTCCTATTGTCATAGAAAAACTTAGCGAACCTTGGGGAATATGATTCTATGATGGTGATGGAGATGAGAAAAACTACAATGTTTTCCGCAACAAGGATCAATGGAAGCTCTATGAAGTAAATCAGCAGAAATGGGATATATATGACAAAATAAAATGTTATGCATACAATTACAACTAGAACATAAAGAACAAAATGAGGAGTGAACACATTAGCATAAAAAAGAAACATTGAGAGAGGAAGAGAGTTGTTGTCTACTTACTGATTTTTCTCTTTGACAATAATAAGTTTGTGCGCCTTAGATTTCTTCGAGGTAGGAAGGCTTTGATCTACATTTATTATGGAGGGCAGGAGCTAGATTATGTAATTAACCTTAACATTCTTTCCTTTACATTTCTAACTCTTCTTTATTTTTCATAACAAATAAACATTCCGGCCCTAAATAAAGATTCTCAATTAGTAGAAAAACTACATGCTTTTTGATTGAGTAATAGCAAGTTTGATTGACCATCTAAGCAAAACGTAATTTAGTGTCGGGTGAGAGCTGTAACGAAAAATAGCATGTTGTGGGTAGATTATAAAAGTTATTTCTTTCTGAATTATTTCTTTTGTATAAGTTCCTTCACTATGTCTGATAGGATCACACAACGACGCATTCGTGAAGAATAAATCATTTCGATCGAGATACTATTATTCTGCATTCTTGTAACATTTATTCTTTACCGTTGGCTCATAAACTGAAAAATCATAAAATATTATCCATAGTCTAATGAAGAAAATGTGCAATTATGAGAACTCACGTCATTTCTCCAATATTATTAATATTAACACGCGTAGATATATTATGATTATTGTGCGCTCAATCATATAGCAATCTGTGAATCTATCAGGAAAATCAAACACGGCGCAATGCATGTTCCTCATTTATTAAACTAATTATTTTGTAGTCATGCAACGTTAAATCATGCACAATTCAGATAACTTAATAGCCCTATCCAAGACAATATTTCAATAATGTGTATTTGAGAATTATCTATTTTTTATTTAGTATTTCACCACAAAAGTGCATGTTGAAAATTACAATAACATGTTTGTCAAAATAATATATTTTGATAGATGTTTCATACTATGTTGGGTTATGTGAATATATTGTACACCTTTGAATTATTTTGTCTTCACTAAGAAGTTTATTAAATTAAATGTGGGATCTGTTATATTGATATATCATATATAGTTTGGGAAAGAATGGAATAAATTCAATATTAT
This sequence comes from Aragoa cleefii, assembly GCA_036897905.1. Lineage (NCBI taxonomy): Eukaryota > Viridiplantae > Streptophyta > Magnoliopsida > Lamiales > Plantaginaceae > Aragoa > Aragoa cleefii. The sequence continues at coordinate 3,131 of JAYMSH010000214.1, read as the reverse complement.
ATTGACCATAAAGTGGACTACGTAGTTAATTTAGTTATGCTATGAGATTTTGTAGTTTACTATTTTGAAATTCGAAAACAAATGAGTTAAATTATCTTGACTCTTGAAAATAAATTGTTTGAATAAACAATTTGTAATCTTTAGTCAATTTAAAGTTATAATGTCAAATTCTTTAATAAACATTAATACATGTAAAAAGTTCGTGATGGGGCGAGCTTGACTGAGAAAAAGTCCACTCTCTAAAAAAAACCCTCACAGCCTTCCTAATGTCGGAATCCTCTCCTCCTCCCTTTGACCGGTAGCCTCCTACGCCGGTCAACGTACCTCCCTTTCAATGACATAAACCTCCACTCATTACCCCCTTTACCAAACAAAAAGCCTTCTTCGATCCCCCCTAAATCAATTCTTAACCCCAACCAAAGATCCCTTCGCCTCTTTAAAAAGCTTTGTTTAAGTTGCAGCTAATCCTCCACCCCAACCTCAGGTTCCCTGCCTAAGTCAACTACCCCCCCCCCTCCAAAAAAATTATTTCTTTTGTAGTGTTTCTGGCCCAAGGAAGATTGTCCAGCCAAAGGAAATTATAACAGAGAATGGTTCTCTCATAGTCTCTTTTTTCTACGGAGGAAGTCTCAGCCCTCTCAGCCCCATAGTCTCTTTTCTCATGGAGTCCCACATGTTGGAGACATAGCTCCGGCTCTGGGAAGATTCAAAGGTCCCTTTGCGATCAATAAACTGGATTTCACGCACGTCCTCATCTACTTGTACACTAAAGAAGACTATACCTCTCTCTGGTTAGAAGGTATCTTCTCTATTTGAGTTTTTCCTATGCGTATTCTTAAATGGCACCCCCAATAATCCCCCAAAACAGAATATCCAATAGTCCTATTGGGTAGTTCTAAAAAACCCTCATGTTTGGGTATTTTACTCTGAAATTCTATTTGAATTGGTCAAGCCATTGGGTAAACCCTTAAGAGTAGATAAACCAACTGCGACTCTAGCTAGGATTGATAGAGCTAGGGTGTGTATTGAGATTGACGTGTCCAAATCCCTACCCACCCACATTACCCTGAATCTACAAGGAGACATGTCAAAAATCCCTTTGGTTTATGAAGATTTGCCCGCATATTGTCTCTTTTGTTCAAAACTGGGATATGAATAAGATATATGCTTCAACAAAAAGCCTCTTCCTTTGTGTTATGAAAAGCAAGAGCCAAAAAGCACAAGAGGCTAGGGAGATTATAAATAGAAAGAAATAAGGTAATGAACAGAAGTTTGATAATTCTGAAGGTCCCCCCAAACCAGAGAAAGAAGCAAGAAAGACATATGAAGAAGGTTACCCTCTGGTAAACAAAAAGAACAAGGGTTTGAAGCCTAAGTCGGCAGTTCCAGTAGAAACCTCTTTTCGGAGGTTAAATGCAGCAATGACAGCCCTAGCTAAGAAAGCCAAAGAAACCAGAATTCCAGAGGAAGTCAAGAAAAATGGGAAAGACCAGTAAGAGGAAAAAGTAGATTTCAAACATCAAAGGGAAGGAAAACAAATTGCCAAGGAAAGGGGTCCTTTCAAAGCACAGTGTGAATGCAAAAACTTGTCCCTGAAAGAACTTCAAAATCTCTCAGCACAAGAAATCATAGAAAGATAAAGAAGAAACCTTTGAGATTTGAATGAGAGATGTAGACTTCAAATGTTAAAGGATGCAGTACAATATGAAGAAAGGAAAAACCAAAAAAAGAAAAAAGAAAAAAAAAGCTTCTGAGGCAAAAGAGAGCTATTTAAATAAAGATGAAACAGCTGCCTCTGCCTCCCGAGAGGAGTGCAGTAACTATCTCCTAAATACTCACCTTTAGGGAAGTAAAGTAAGAGGAGTGTATTGACTATCTCCAAAATACTCCCAGAAGTTCGTGACGGTGCGAGGTTGATTGAGAAAAAAGTCCACTCTCTAAAAAAAACCCTTCCAGCCTTTCTAATGTCGGAATCCTAGCCGTCTTCCTCCTCCTCCTCCTCCTCCCTAAATACTATCTCCTGATGGAAAAAACAAAAAGAGAAGGAAAAATCTTCTGAGGCAAATTTAAACAAAGATGAAACAGCTGCCTCTGCCTCCCAGGAGGAGTGCAATGACTAAGCCCTTTTTTAAAGTCTATTAAAAAGTAACAGAACTAAGTAAAGCAAACTTTTGCAGGTGAACAGAAAAAAGATCAATGGATTCTGAAGAGATATCATCAGACACTGTGGTCTATGATAATCCAGAGGAAACAGCTGCGGAAGCAAAGGAAGCTTGCATTCCAGACACTCAGCTGGAGAACACATACAGAGAAAGCAGTTAGGAGGTACTTCCAACTCCTATTACTAGCATTGCTATGGTCACTGCTCCCTTCCCATCCCCTTCCCTCCTTTTAATGACCCGCAAGATATAGAAGTAGAAAATTCCTCATTTTTAGAATCTAAGTTAAAACAGAAGCCTGCTTCTTCTAAAGGAAAAAATAAAATAAATACTAGGAACTCTTCTAAGAGTGATGTCAAAGGAACCCTTAACATCTCAAAATTCCAATGAAATACATGATTTGGAATACTTGAGGTATTGGTAATAGTAACACTCAAAAGCAAGTTGCTTACTTTAAAAATAAAAATAGACTGCATTCTTTTGTTATTCTTGAACCAATGGTTCTGCTTGATGCCCCCTTTTATCTTTCTAAGTTTGGCTTCAGCTCTGTTATAGCCAACTTTTCCAACAAAATTTGGATCTTTTCTTTTGTTGACTATAGAATTGAGATCCTCATTGACCATCCTGAGTACATTCATTATAAAATCACTTCTAATCTTCTCCCCAATCCTTGTTTTGGTACTTTTGTCTACGCACAATGTACCAGAAAAGAAAGATATGAACTTTGGGAGGGCAATAGAGATGTTTCTTTAGAAAATTAATCATGGTTCATAGGAGGGGAGTTCAATACAATCACCACAGCTTCTGAAAGAGAAGGTGGTGATGTCCCTAATATACACACACAGCACATATGTATGATATTGTCCACTATTAGGCATGAGCCCAAGTGGTTTTGCTTCTGAAATCACTCAAAAGGCCTCATACCATGTAGAAGAGTGTGTGCGCTTATAATCCTTTAACAATCTCGTACAT
>JAYMSH010000213.1:0-12914 GCA_036897905.1 Aragoa cleefii | reverse complement strand
CTGAATCTTTGGATGAGTCTTTTTGTTGTACAATTAGGCAAGGTTGTTTCTCCTTTTCTGGTTTTGCTATTTTCTCGAGGAATGAGGAAATTGGGTTGCTAGTGTGTTCCGCCATGAATTGTGAGCCATTGTCTCCAGGTGAGGGTAATGCTTTTGTTGTTTCTGGATGGGTTGTTGCTGGTTGCTTTTCCTCAACTGATGGTGTTGGTTGTCTTATTTTAGTGATACGATGATGTTCTTCAACTACTTTTGTTGGGAGAAATAAGAAGAGCGAAAGGGACTTGGTCCTTGGTGAAGATGAGGAAGTGGTTGTGAGTGATCTGTCAAGGGTGGTGTGTATATAGGGTAAGGAGTGAAAATATCTTGAGGTAAGTTGGCTTGATGTTTTGGTTGGTTTTGTAAGGAGTACAATTGCGTCTTCAGAGATTTTGACTCTGATTCCTTTTGAGATGAGTGGTGAGGTTATGGAGACTGTAGTAGCTAGGTGAACTAGTTCTTGGTGCAATGATGAAATTTTTTTGTTTATTTCTTTGATAGCAAGGTCCATGATGGTTACTTTTCGATCAATTTGCTCTAGGAAATTATTCTGAGCCAAAGCATTCTCCATCTGCCAATTGAGTGTCGCTCCAGCGGCGCTGACTTGCTGCATGGATCCATCTGGATTTTTGATGTTTGGATTCCTGATCTTCCAAGTGTGCTTTGTGTTGTTCTTATCAAAGTCAAGTGGTGGAAAACCAGAATCTTGTGAGGATGATGGCCTGAACATGTAGCATGGAAGAGTGCTATCATAACCATGAGGTGTTGGTGGCATGTTTGACCTGTTTGCTTTGTTTTTTGAGTACAAGACGTAATATTCGAATTTATTTCCATCGGTTTCTACTAAGACGCCGACTGCTTGGTCTCCTAATTCATATCTTTCTTTCAAAGTTTCATGTGATGTCTTTTCCTATCTTCTCCTCCTTTTTGGTGTTTCTTCATCATCTGAGCTTTTCGCCATGCATAATTCATAATCACAGACGTTGAAGAATTTATGCACTGACTTATCTACAACTAAGTATATGGGATCTCCAAATGCATTGAATGATTCGACTGGGACATGAGCCAGGTATACGTCGTCTGTTTAGATTTGAGTGTTATATACTGGAGATATTGTGTTGATCTCTGTACATAAGATTGATGGCCGAGGTTTTTCATCATTTTCTTTCTTGAACGTTATTTCAACGGCTCCATCCTTTCTTTTGCTGATGGTTAAGTCCACCGACTATATGGGATTGCTGCTTTCATGAAACTTCTCATAGTTTGTTACCCAAGATTCTGAGAGTAACTTGAGAAACTCATTTCTTGGAATTTGTGTTCGGATGTGTATGTTGTGATTCCATCTGTATGAGCAAGGCATCCTCAGTGTCTCTTGGGAGACTTAAATCCATGGCATGATTTTGGACCCTGTACGTCATCTGATAATGGAGAGTTGTTGCACAAGTATTTCGACTTGTGGAGCACCTCATATTTGGAGCAAGATTTTGATGCTTTGGAATACCTGTGGCTCATCCAGCGACATGTTAAAGTTGGGAAACAGAGTGACGAAGACTGTGCCAGCATTCAGAGTGGTCTGGAGTGTTGCGATGCAAGCATTCTGATATTCTCTGTATCTGGTATCTAGAAGAGCAATTTGTGCGACCATAGGAAGAACTTTTCTTCCATGAAGAGTAAGTGTCAGGCATACTGCTCCATAGTGTAGATGAGTGTACCCATGAGTTCTCCACTGATAGATCATTCTTTCGTTCTACAAAAATCATTTGTTCGGCTTCAGTTGCTGGAACCAGATGTTGTTCGAGCTGGGAAGCTAGAACAAGCTCTTTAGCAGCATGTTTGCTTGGGCCAAATGCGTTTCTAATGACTTTTGGTAGAGATGAATTTGGCTTTGTGAAGGCTCTATATGGGTTTAGCAAGAGGTGATAGTGACTTTGCTATTTCGCTCACATACTCGACTTCATAGAGGTAATCTATTTGCTGGACTTCAATTTTCAAATGAAAAGAAAGGGCGTGAGATAAAGTAGTAGAAGTACTTTCCATGTGGTAATTTAGGGCCATAAACCAAGACAAAATGCCTTAATTCTTATCCCACCTTTGAAGTTTTAAGTAACAATGGGTTATCTCCTTTATACTTTAACGTTCTAAGAATATAGACAAGATATTCCTTGTGTTTTAAGGATATTAAACCGAGGCAATTCTTTCACCTTCATAAGAGCCTCAAGGTACACAAGCTTTACAAACTCCAGGAATATCTTTCTATATTCTCCTTATCTTAGCTTAGTAGGAGTTCTGATGCGGAGGTTCCAATTACTTGGCAACCACATAGCATACTTTCCATTCTAGAGCATATGGTAGGAGATTACTCATTGCCTTAAGACTTCTCAGGCGGATAAGAGCCAAAGCTTAGCTGCAATGGCTCTGATACAAAGATTACAAACATATAGCGGGTACAAGGTTCATAGGATCAAAAAAGAAACACAGGGAAGGTAAGGATGATACTGGACAAGATACACAGAAATGGGGGAATGTTTTGTTTATACACATTGACGAGCTTTCTTTTATTCACTATTAGCTAACCTTTTGGATAACCCACTGGGAAGTGGAGTAGGGATTCTGCTGAAGGGAATTTACCATTTAAGTTAGTCACAGGTTCTAATGATTTAAAATTAAATGACCTTGTGCTAATACATAAGTGGCCGATTTTATCCTACGGAAACTATTCCATTCCCCCTTTAACCTAATCTTACCTTCGCGAAAGTCTTCACCAATCATGACCTTATTCGCTATTCAATCGAAGAAAGAAATGCTGAGTTTTCTCAATATACTCCTTGGGACAGCAATCAAGCACTTTATTGTTGCTCTAAAAAAGCGAGGTACTCATTGTTCGTGTTAGCTTTCAAGTCCCATAAATGAAAAGTTGGAAAAAGGGTAAAACCACTATCAACTCAAAGTGACCAAAGCAAAAGTAAAATTTTGCATAGGTGTAAAAGTAGGACATAACACAAAGAACAACAAATCATAACTGATAAAACTATAGTTTTTTATTTTTATTTTTTTAATTTTCATTAACCATATTTGAGATATTGGTACATGTAAAGGAGATTTTCATTCTTCAATACATCAGCATTCCAATCCTAAGACTACAGAAACCAAAGACAGTTTACTTGTGATTCGAGTCATGATATAAACTGATGTATCTGGTAGGTAAAGAAGTCGAATATAACATGAACTTATACCAGCTATTGCATAATTAGACTTGAACAGTCCATCAATTGAAGACCAAAGATTGTAACTAATTGCAGTCTTCAAAAGAATACCAAAAGAACAAACAAGGAGTAATTATGTAAGACAGAAAACCAGAGGCAGAAAACATGCTGCTCCAAGTCAGCAGTTTCGCTGTGAATTTCCTGGTAGTGAATGAATTTTCAAATGCAGATACTCAACTAGAAACAAAAACTTATTGTTGAGACGAACGTTAACTCTTAGCATGCCGAACTGCACTGTTTCATACGATACAGAGCTCTTAGCAGTCAAAGAAATAAAGTTCTCTCAATACTCTTGTCTCTACTCTCGGCATCTTTATTTGGTTCTGTTAGTAAGTTCCTCAGGACACTACATGGTTCATTCGAATACACATGAGGTGACTACACTGCCAATAAATTTAAGCACACACAATCAGCCTCCTATGAAAATCAACTTCGTGCAAATAACAAACCATCTTCATGCAAGATAGATAAGATCAACCTCAAGAAAATCAACTTGAATTTCCAGGAGGTACTACTACTAGTTAATATCAGATACTTTTCAGTAGTCAGCTAAATAATCATGGGAAGTCGGTCACTACAGTTCTCGGTCTCGAGGGAAAATTAACATAACAATCAAAGACCTTTCGGAAAGGGATGCCTTTACTAACTAGTTTTGAAGAAAATCATGTCTACTCTAAAACCTGGAAAGTCAGGTGATTGACTCGAGAATGAGATTCACCATTGTCTAATGCAATATAGATTAATGCTCCTTTTCATAAATAAAAATCTATTTGTACACCAAAAAAATTCAAATGGATACAGCTCTTTTAAACTGCATGTATCTACAAAATGAGAATGCTTACTGAGCTATAAAGTGAACTAATCAGAATAAAGCAACACAACATTGTAGGATGATTCATGTTAAGAATTACTCACTTGACATTCGATTTCACAAAGTACAATCTGAAGTAACTATCTGCGATCTATTCTCTAGCTTTTTTGGCTGACATTTTAGCATAACTATCACTAATAAAAATCATCATATAGATAACTCAGAAAGAGAATATTACACATAGCCCTCAAGTTTAGCCACAACGCACTATGGAGCTACAGACGTACGCAAAAATGATGATACGCCGATGAGTAGACAAAAAGTCATGAATTATCAGATACTTAACTTAAACGTTAATGCTAATTAACCATTAATAATATGAAAAATGCCAAACGACCAGGAGACTAAGGCAGAAAACTGTGATATGTTTCCTAGTGATATTTTTCCCAAACCTTTAAAAGATACATTCTCCTGAAATTTTAAGAACCTCTATCGATGCTTTTTACCGCCGCATTTTCTCTTACCAACGCCTTTACTCTTACCACGACCTTTTGCACTTTTGTTTTTCTTCCCTTTATTTTCAGCTTTTACACTACTTTCATTGGTGGCTCCAGATGAAGAGGAATTTAACATGTGCTTGACATCTAGGATACCATTTCTAAAAGTGCCTACAGTTGGCCTCAAAACTCGGTCCTCTGGCCGACGCTTCTGCTCTGGCTTTTTAGCACTGCTGCTGCTATGGCCACCAAATCTTCCAAGTATTTCACGCTGAATAGACCAATTATCTATGTCAGCTGAGAAACAGAGTAAAATTGCAAATTTTATTGAAGTTAAAATGGTAAATTACGAAATTACCTCTTGAAGCAGTTTTTCCTCTCTTGCCTTTTGGTTCTTCATTGAAACACGTGCAACATTAAGAGGCAACCGCTGCTTCTTTGGAGCCTGTACAGGAAACACTGTAGTTAATATATGGCACAAGGGGGATTAGAATTAGCTATAAGCATAAAGGGCAGACAAACTCACTTTTCCACCAAGGGAAACTACCTTCTTATTCTCCAACTCCTTTTTCTGTTTCCATGTCATGTGTGAGGATCCTGAAATAACATAAAAATCAGAACACTATCCCTAAGACAGTAGGTAATCGACTAGGCATATCCTATAACAGATAGATAATGCTTTTAAACTCTATGAAAAGATGTTAAACATGCAGATGAGGCAAACTTCTCTTTAAGGCTTGGGGTAAAAGTGGACGACGTATCAAGTTTGTACTCAGATAATTCAAGAATTTCTGCTATGTATCATGGTCCTAGACTTGTATAAGGCATAATGTATGCTTATGCATTATATATATAAACATCAACAACACAACACCTAATACATAACCCAACAAAAACTACTTATCTAGAACTGGTACTTCCAACCACAAACAGTCACGATCTTTTGATAGACAACTTAAACTATAAAGTGACTAACCAAAAGAAAAGGGCAAACCCCAATGGATGAAGCGCTCCACGGCTACACAGAGGGAGAGCGTATGCACGCAGCATTCCCCTTACATTTCTTCTAATAGGCTGTTTCCACGACTCGAACCCGAAGGTCACTGGTGGAGCAAATTAGCGTTGCACCAAGGTTACCCAGCCCTCTAGAAAGTGACTAACTAGAGTAGTAGAATTTCTATACCAGCCGTAAAGTTCCATACTTCCCCCCCACCCCCGCACTTTGCTCAGCCATAAAACCAATATTTTTAAGCTTCCTAAATATTGTCCGTGACTAATTAAAAGCAGAAGAGGGAAAGTATGACACAAGTCCTCATCAGAGACGACCACGATGTAATATTATTAACAAAGGCCATGTTCTTTTGAACTTAAAAAAACACCCAATTAAGTTAAGATCAGATCAACGGAGAAGGAAATGTGTACTAGAATAAGCTGAGTCAGTTTAGGAGAAGAGAACGACTACTTGCTTCTTTCCACTATCAACAATTTAGTCAGTTGTAAATTAATTAATAGGGTAGAGAAAAGCGGCGGAAACAACTAATGATATAAAATCACCACCCTTATAACAAAGTATGATTAGTTGACGAAAAAATACGGGTACCCAGAAACTCAATCGTATCAAATTGAACAAAGAAACGACGAAAGTCGCCTAACCTTGTAGTAATAAATAACCTACCTAGAAATTCAATATCTTTGAGGATGGTCCTGATATCCAACTGGGGTTCTTCTTCTTTAGCTTTGGCATCTTGCTTCTCCTTCTTCGTCCTCCATGAAGACTTTTCTCCTCCGTTAGCAGCCTGTTGTTGTTGTTTAGGCATTTCTATCCTCTGCCTCGCTGAAACCATTATCAGCTAGCTACCTACCTACCTGCAAGACAAAACTAAATTGCATAATAACATCAGGAGGATTTTGAACCTTAAAACAATACTAGCCCCAAATCAAATCGTAATCAGTTTACTACAAGCAGCGCAGCAAGATATCCATAAACAGCACCTATCCTACCTGGAATTGATTCAGCGGCCTGAGACGATGATGATGGAGTAGGAACCAACCCCTTGATTTGATTTTTGTTTTAGACACACAGTGATGTGATGTGTGCTTTGCTGCTGTGTTTCGACTTCCGATCGATGGGCCTGATTCAAATAAAATACTTTATCATAATATTAACCGTCGGTGACCTTATCAATATGGGTCTCTAGATTATCCAAGCAAAGAAAATACAAAAGAAAAATGAATTATCCAAATATATATCCATTACACGAAGAGTCGTAGCGAACTCGGTCATATCGCACCGGATATAATATTACTTATTACACGACAGAATCAATCCAATACTGGTCTATTGTAAAACTAACTTGAATCGTTATTGAATCCAAAACTTGGAATTGATCGATTATGGAGGTTTCTTCACCGTTTTCAATCAGCTGTAAATCACTTCACCTATCTCCTTCAGGTGTGGTTTCCTTGTTTTCACTGCTTAACAATTAATCCGTAAGATTATTGTTACTATTATTAATATAGCATGACGAATTTTTATCCTCATATTGTTCGAATTCAATTTCATCCGTCTTTGATTCGTTTTTCAATGAAGTATGTTTCAGTTTGTAGCTTCCTATACAGTTATGTTTAATTTGTTGTGCAATTTCTTATTTTGTTGTTGCTGCCTGCCTGTGTATTTGTTTTAACTTCGCTCCACTATACTTAGCTAATTGTGGTGTGATAATAATCCTTGTTTATATCTTCCTATACATCTATTATGTGCAATCCTTGTCTTACATGTGGATTAAAGTTTCCTAGTTTTCCATCGAATCGGCAGCCAAAATGAAAGGAAAAGGAAGTTTTACAAGTAGTAGTTCAAAATCTTTCAATAGGTTCTCGAAAAGTTCGAAATGTTTGTAGTTTTTAATCAACCAAAACATATGTTGTAAACGGAGCTTTAATCCATGATCTTGATTTTTCTCCTACTTTGCTAGTCATATGCATTAATTATTTTTGTTAGTGATGAATGTAGAACCATTGCTACCGCAGATGGCACGGTTTCCAACATGGAATCAGGCTCATTTGTTACCTGCAAAGAGAGCCTGGGGGACTGTACTGCATCAGACAAGAGTTTTAGTTTTGAAGCAAAACTATTTGCAGGTGCGTTTCTCATTTCCCAGGATTGGTTTTTTCATCCAACCTATACACAATGCTCACCCCCTCTCTTGTATGTGTACCTTGGTTTTTGGATTTTCGCAGGATGATATGTTTGTTTTTCTTGATTGTGTGGATGATATTTTTTCTTTATCAGGTTTTACGTTGTCAAATGAAGGAAGTTCCCATCCTAGAGGCAGGGTATGCTAACTTTACAAGCATCAAGATCACCATATGAAAGTATACACTGTTAAATGCGTTTTGTAATTTCAGTAATATGATGAGATTTTTCATTGTCCTTCAGCCTACTACCCTTTGAATTCTTGCTTTAGCTGCTTTACATGTCTCCTCCCTGGCCTTCATTGTTTTCTGCACTCTTTTTGTTGGAGGAGAGTTGTTTGACAATTATATGATTCTGTGTTAACCTATGGGTTTGATCATCTCCGTCAGGTGCATGGATGAAATATATGACGCCTTGGCAGAACGCCTTGTTCCACCTGCAGCAGCTGAATCAAATCCCAATTTTAAGTGAGTTTTCAGGCAAATCTGAATGATTTTTCTACAAAGAGCTGATTTTTTTTTTTTGGATGCTTAAGCTGGTTCACATAAGTAATTTACATGCCTATTAAAATGTATGAAATGTATTACATGATGCGTCATTAGATGAGAACAACACACTTAATATTTAGTGGAATACTTTGTTTTTTATAGTTGCATCTCCTTACGGACTAAGGAAATCCATCTTGTTAAGGAGAAGGGAAGAACCAATATGGTTCTAATGCTCTCTGTAGTGTTTCGCTTATGATTTCGAATGTTGAGATAAGATGGCCTGAAAATATGTTAGACCTTGGCTGTAAGGAGTACAAGTTTGTCATATTTGACGTGGTTATGTTTGAGGTAAAATAAGAAAGGGTTATGCTTGAGCTTTGATCTGTCTTGCATATTACATAAAATACTGGAATTTTGCAATTTATTGAAAAAAAGATTGCCACTTCTGCTGATATCAGCACTATCTTTCCATTGCTAATCTGTTCTCTGGACTTTAGTATCTAGATTAGTCCGCTGGTCAAACTGTTCCACTAGAGCCGTGGGGGAATCTGCCTTTGCTTAAGTCTGATTAGCTAATTGTCTTACAGTACCTAGATAATAATACAAATTCACTCGCAGGTATATCGTTGGTCTCTGTGGGCCTCCTGGCGCGGGAAAAAGTACGCTTGCAGCTGAGGTAGCTAGCCGCGTCAATGAGTTATGGCCTCAAAGATCTCCGTGCTTCGATTCACAAGTGGAGTCTCCAGAAGTTGCGACTGTGCTACCAATGGATGGATTCCACCTCTATCGTCATCAGCTCGATTTAATGAAGGTATAATGATCAACTACTGCATTTTCCATCTGGTCTTGGCCTAATTTGCTGTATGAGATTCTGATGACATTTTAATCTGACTGGATACAATTATTTTAATCTGACTGGATACACCGGAATGTTATTATAACATGCTATTCATTCTGAACTGACCTAAGAGTCCAAGATAGGAGATAAGTTAATGACATTATATGCACATAAGTCTGTCATAGCTGGCCGTTGGCATTCACCTATTAATTCCCACTGAAGGATCAAGTGTATTCCTTCAATTCTATGTAAAGTATATTAGAATGAAATTCTTTGTGTGCATAATTTTTGAAGTACATGAGATACCAACTGTCTACTAGAATTCTATGACTGTCTTTTTAGTACCAATATTGCATTCTTCATATACTTTTCGGGAAGTTACTACGTTTGGAGCTGACATCCATGAGAAAATCTACAGTTTGTCTGCCATTCTGATTGTTTGAGTTTGTTTCCTTGCTCATTAGGATCCCAAGGAAGCCCATGCAAGAAGGGGAGGTGAGACTCTTTGTTTTCTCGTGATCATTCAATTAAGCCCTATGTATGAAAGTAAAGTATTGACTTCCTGCCTGTTTATTCAGCCCCATGGACATTTGACCCTGAATGGCTGTTGAGGTGTCTCACAAATCTGAGAAACGAGGTGATTGCTAATTAAATTACTGAACGTTTGTCCTTATGTAGGACTCTCTATTGACATAGTCAGTAAATTAGCATAAGCTACATTTTAGTTAGAAAAAGTTCGTTGAATTTCTGCATAATGCTTCAGCAATGAGCTTATATATGTTCAACATATTCTCATGTCATACTTGTTTTATTATGAAGGGTCAAGTGTATGGCCCATCTTTTGACCATGGTGTGGGCGATCCTGTTGAAGATGACATCTTTGTAAGCCTCCAGTAAGTTATGGCATCATTACATGGTCGCTCCATATTCGTTCAGAAGTTTTTATGGGGATCCTCATTTCAGTGTATTTGGCCGATAAACATGTGAAGAAACATACTTCTTTCTATGGGTGCATAAAAGAGCACTTGGTCCACACATTGGAATCTGTGTGTGGTATAGTTTCGTGAAGTTAAATGAAATCGCATAGGAAAACTGTAAATCTTAGAATGTTGCTTCAGCCTGAAGGAAAATACTGTTTTTGTAATCTTCCTGCTGTTTCTTCTAATAGTAGCACTTGGCTTAGGCTTTAAGCCATCTACTATTATGGCACTTATTCTCAGACTCATACCGTTTCGACCTCGTTTTCTTGGTGTATGTTAACATCACTAAGATAATATGTTTAAGCAACTCGAAATGCCCAAGGTTATTCTTGATTGAGTGCATCTGTTTCCTGATCTGCTACAAATAATGATATCGACGATGCCTGCAATAGGAGAAGGAATTTAGTGTTTGTTTCATTGGCCAATAAATAAAGGGACTAGACAAGCAGGCATCGTACTTTTACCCAGTTTATAGTTTTATCGTCAAATGCCGACTTATTCGTGGTAGGTTTCTAGATTTGCATACAAAGAGACGGATTATAGATAACACCAAGCACATCATCGATGGAGAATGATGTGATAATGCTTATACTACCTATTATCAAATTAAGCGTAATGATTCCTTTGAAGGCAGCTTCATGCTTATATCATGTGTAGTAGAAGCAAACAAACTATGATGCTGCTAACTCGTTCTCATTTATCGAATCATGTTATCCATTATCATCATTGTATATTTATACATACTATCATTTCCTTTCTGCAGGCACAAAGTGGTTATAGTTGAAGGTAACTACTTGCTTTTGGATGACGATGTGTGGAGGGATGTCTCATCCATATTTGACGAGAAATGGTACAGTAATGCAGTATATGTGCGTATTTTTATGATATGCTTTGCCCAAACTATTATCCGTCAAAGTGTATTACATTGACTATTATCTCCATGATCCTGGATTGTTCTTTAATGTCGTGATCCTCTGATTTTTATGCAAACAATGACCCATTGATCCTTGAGATACAATGATAATTATGGAATCAACAACTTGTAGATCTTATTGTGTCAAATAGATATGCACATTTTATTGAACTTTACCAAACATGTGACCACATGTGCCTCAGATAGAGACTTGATTTGGGTACATTTCTTTATATGCTTGTTAGTCTTGTCCAATTCCAACAGCCATATATTAGGAACTTTGATGGTCTCCGTATAGCTCTGTTCCAGTTCTATGCCAGTCATGTATGGTGTTTTGTGTTCATGACACTTCGCTTTCTAACTTATGAGTTGGCTTTTATCTGCTCTTGTTGGGTGTAAGATTGGGACAAGTACCTTTTTTATCTGGTGCAGTTTTGTATCGAGATTATCTCGAGTACTAAACTATTAATATAGATTTTTTCTATCAACCTGTCACCATAAAAACACTTCATTTGCCAGGTTTATTGATATCGACATTGAGAAATCAATGCGACGGGTTTTAAGAAGACACATATCAACAGGTAATATATACACACCTTGAATATGTTAACAGATTTTAGTTACCAGCAGGAAAATGCAACATGCACAGAAAATAACTGATTATGTTGCTTGCTTGTTTGATGAAGGAAAACCTCCAGATGTTGCTCAGCGGCGGGTAATGTTCAATTATCGGCCTTACATGTCTGATTCTCTATGCTAAGCACTTATAATGTCTATTTGCAAAAGATTTTTATATGCAGAAAAAGTTTTTATAAGAATACCTTCAGAGGTGTTTCACAAAAAACAGTTTTCTGGAGTATCTTTTTTAGCTCTAATTACTGAGAAACTGACTTTGCAAAAAATATTTCTACTTCTCAGAATCTGAATGTCAAAATCAGATTTTGCGAACAGGTTAATGTTCGCGTACTAAATGGTCTCTTTTTTACCCATATTGCAGATAGATTATAACGACCGCCCTAATGCTGAACTCATAATCAAGTCAAAGGAAAAGGCTGATCTAATAATCAAATCAGTCGACCTCTCAAAGTGAGTCTCGGTCTTCGTATCCGGATTAAATGGGTAAATACATATCATTGCTTAAATTGTGTTAATAATGAGTGATGCTAAGAATGTGTTGAAAATTCCCTTGATTCACCACCGTACCAGTTATGCAGAATCTAGGAAAAAAATAAAAATGAAGCAATATCAACTTGTTAGTGCCAAGGAAAGATTTGGTGGAATGGAATCCTATGATGTAAGTTTACATACACGTTGAAATTGCACTAGTGGTGTAATATTTCCTTTTTCCGTTCCTCGACAGCTTACTGGCTATTTGTTCGAAAGATATAGACAAGAGATACCATTATTAGCTCTTATCACACCTGCTCACATTCACTCACATGATTGCTGAATGTGTCAACTTGACATATACTACATCTTTATCAACATAATTGCTGTTTTTGCATCATTATGAGTAAAAGAGTGATGATAATGCCTGAAAGTTGGTAATATCATGTATTTATGGGTCTAGATTTGGCCAGACCAGCAGCACCATTTGAATAAGAAACATACCAACCAACCAACCAACCAACCAACCAACCAACCAGAAACAGTATAGTAAATGCCCTTGCACATGCAAATGCTTCTATCACATTGAATTCTACCTTAACAAAATTGGAAAAAATAATAATAATCATGGTAATGAATAGAAAAATCCCAGCAAAAGAAATTAATTGACAAGTGACGGAATGATTAAACACAAACACACACACACTTGATATACAGCAAGCTCAATAGGGTATCTGATCACGACATTATTGGGACACATTATTGAGATTATGGACAGGCTACACAAG
>JAYMSH010000212.1:0-12919 GCA_036897905.1 Aragoa cleefii | reverse complement strand
GAATTGGACTGATGAAGTCAATACCTTAACATGGTGAACAATGCCCCCAATTATATGCCACCCTTTAGCTTAATGAGCTTCGTGTCCATTTCTTCTCGAGGAAACAAAAAGAAAGAAACTCCCTTTTTCCCTTTTCCACCATTGCCCGCCTTACCTTCAAACAAGAAAAAGCATTCCAAAATCTCCAACACTGATTTCCCAAAAGCAACAAAGCGAAAAAGAATACACACCCCAGATCATAATCAACTAAAGCTTTCCCAAAAAGCCAAGTAAAGATAAATTAATCACCCAGAAATCAACATGCATATACACCTAAGATTCCACATTATACACCCATCTACTCCTACTTTCTTTCACCCCATGCAATCTTGCTCACTTTCTTGGTTTCCCACAAAATGTCAGAAATTGTTCTTGCAGAATCAACCAATGATGATTGGAACAGAGCAAGCACAAGCAACGGCAGTAGAGCTGCTTACACTACAGTTGACGCTAGGCCGTATACGAGGTCAATCACATTTGGATGTGAACATGTCCCAGAACCTTTTGATAGTGAGAAGCTTCCAGTCACTTTGGTTTCGGAGATTCAGAGGTTTCTTCGTGTTGCGAATCAGATTGAAGTTGATGAGCCTCGTGTTTCTTATTTATGTGAGTCTTTTGGTTTGGTTAGTTGAGATAGTACTAGTCTTTCTTCTTACATGGTTAGTGGGATTGTAGTTTGGTGATGTTCTTGGTGGAATGTGTGTTTTCTTGAATATGGTGCTTTAGTTCTTGAACTATGTATGTGTAGTAATGCCCATGTTTTATTTTGTGTGTGATTTGCCCCCTTCACTCCAATGTTTGAAGCACTAACAATGATGTTTTGGTGACAAGATGGACTGGGACTAGTGTAAAATCGCACGGTTAGTGAAATGTTAGTAGCAAATATGGCATACCCTTTAGTCCTTGGACTATATGAAAATCCATGTTTTGTTTCATATTCGGAGAAAATTGAGTCAAATGTCCCAGGTTTTGCTGTTTTAGAGATTTGCCCCCATTTTTTCTAGCAAATCTCACGGTTAGTGAGACGTTATGGGGGAAATGTGGGTATGTGTGTGTGATATACCTTTTTTCTGCTGTTAATTGTGTATAGTCAGGTCGGTGCCAAGTAGTCCACTGTATTTATGAGATGTATTGCTACAATCTCACAATCTGATTCCATATTGTGGAAATGAACTTCTTGTTTTTAGTTACTGATGGATGGGGTTCGGCATAAGGTGTTTAAGAATACAAACGAAGTCTCCTTTATTTTTTGGAACTCGTTGAAATGTGGTATATCAGGAAGTGTTGAGGAGTTTTAGCATATTATGGTAGCATAGATTGATTTTGTGCTGCTAATCACGAAAACATCTTGTTGTTATCACTTTTGCTATTTAACTATGTGTCACTGGTTACCTGAATCGATGAAGCTTGGTTTTAGTTGTTATTATCCTGAAAGGGATCATGGTGTGAAATGGAAAACAATATTTTACGGATTCTTTTTCGTTTTTCTTTACGGAACAAGCATATGATGCTTGTATAGAGCATCTAGCTTTGCTAAAATTGTTGACGGATGATTAGTTCAAAGGCGATAAGTTTTTGCAGGCATGCAGCCTACCAGTGGAAAATTGTCCAAGTTTTGAAACTTATACAGAAGCTCATATTCTGGCTATTAAACGCCTCTGTTCACTTCTTTCAAGTCGATAAAGGAATTACATTTTGTTTCCATCTTAACTTCTATTGGATATATCTTCAATTCCTGTGTGCGTATGAGAGTATCTCTGGGAGCTTTTGTGTCAACAGTAATTTATTGAGTTTCTTGCCAGGCCGTTTTCATGCTTTTGAAGTAGCACATAACTTGGACAGAAACTCAAGTGGTCGTGGAGTTCGACAGTTTAAAACTTCTCTTCTTCAGCGACTTGAACTGGTATGCATAGTATGCTCTGTGAAAACAAATCCACCAAAATATTTGCGGAAGCAAGTTTCACTTGAAGTCATTTACGACAATGCAAGATACTCATTACATAAAGCGTGCTAAATATGCATTCTTACTGGTTTGTGTTTCGAAGGATGAAGATGTTACACTTATGAAAAGGAGAGAAAAGAGTGATTTACGGGAACTACGACGAGTATATCGAGAGTACAAGAACTACATCATCAAACATGGTGCAGAATATACCTTAGAAAATAGGTGACCATTTCGACTATACTGATTTCCTGTATCCATGACCATGAATGCACCTGACATTATATGCATCAATGTCATTTCTATTTGCAGAGAAAAGTTGATCAAAGCACGTGCCATCGCATCAGTTTTATCTGAAGTACTTAATACAGTTGCTACTGCAGCCGGTTCACAGGTATCTCGTTGTACCTCCATCCCCCCTTCAGTTGCTCCACTGTGATTTCTCTGTTTGTTTTTACACTTGCTTTGTAACTCACTTATTAGTTTCCTTTGGACTTTGATTCTTGAATAGGCACTTGCTGAAATTGATAATGCGAGATCTGATTTATATGTGCCTTATAATATTCTCCCTCTTGATCAAGGCGGTGTCCATCAAGCGATCATGCAACTTCCTGAGGTCTGATGTTTTCGCCATTCTTCGGCTCTTAGATTAAATTTCTATATTACCATCAGACATACCCTGATGTTCTATGTTGTTCAGCCAGGCACGTTTTTGAGCTAGTTAAGGTACACGACATGACTCTTAATAAATTGTAGAAGTCTACAGGTCAAAGTTGCAGTTGCTTCAGTGCGAAATGTTCGAGGCTTGCCTTTGTTGGAAATTTTAAAACAACGAATGCCTTCCATGGATTTTTTTGATTGGCTTCAGTTGTCCTACGGATTCCAGGTTGTCAATTTCTCCAGTTTTACTTCCAAATTTTAGTTGCTAAATTTTTGTTTCATATACACAAATTAACTGGCACTCATAATAAATCAGTTATGCATTAGATTCATAACATGTCTTAACTTAAATCTCATTAAAAGACCTGGTTTTCTCAATCCTCTTTAGAAAGGAAATGCTGCCAACCAGAGAGAGCACTTAATCCTCCTACTTGCCAATATGCATATTAGACAGGCTCATAAGCAAGCACCGAAGGTGTGCCACTTATTACTATTCAAACTGTCTGAGAGATTCTCCCGGTATTATGATATCATATTCTGATCGGTGGATTTACCATTGGCACTAGTTAGGAGATGGAACTGTGGATGAGCTGATGAAAAAAGTATTCAAAAACTACAGCGGGTGGTGCAAGTTTTTAGGCATAAAAAGCAACATCCGGTAAGAATTGATATCCTATTGTTCTTGGAACATATGAACTTCACTCTTAATTGCTATGTATTATAATGTTTGTTCAATATTATTTAGAAACGTCAATCTCTATTTTATTTTCTTATGCAGGTTGCCGTATTTAAAGCAGGAAGCGCAACAGTACAAACTTCTGTATGTAGCACTGTATCTCTTAATATGGGGAGAAGCAGCAAACTTGAGGTTTATGCCCGAATGTCTCTGCTTCATATTTCACCATGTAAGTTGATTTGTTAATGCTGTGTTCTTACTTGGTACTTCGACTATTGTCAATGTATATTTGTGAACTGAAGTCTGGTCCGGAAGCATGTCAGACTTAAGATCATAAGAATCAGGTGACATCTGATGTTGAAGTGACCAAGTGAATTCTACTTTTCAGATGGCTAGCGAGTTGCATGGCGTGTTGAGTGGTGCAGTGAGTATGATAACCGGTGAAAGTGTCACGCCGGCATATGGAGGAGAACCTGAGGCTTTCCTAAGATGCATAGTTTCTCCAATATACGAGGTTATACGTCAGGTACTATGAAGTTCAGACTTGATTTGACGATTTCACATGTTAGTCCTCACCTTTTCCCCGTATTTCTAAATTGTATCCAAAATACTGAAGGAAGCTATGAAAAGCAGAAATGGAACAACTGATCATTCAACATGGAGGAATTATGATGACTTAAATGAGTTTTTCTGGTGAGACTCGAACTCTAAATGTTGTTGGATGGACCGAAGATTTCTGTTTCATCATCTTTCAAAGTTGTTGAGATGCATTCCATTTATCTCAGGTCTCCAGAGTGCTTTCAGCTAGGTTGGCCCATGAACAAGGACCATGACTTCTTTTGCATACACCCTTCAAAAGGAAGCAAAGTGAAGAAAAAATCTCGGAAATCGCCCAGGAACCGTGAAGACGACAGAAGTGATAACCTTGAAGATGAAGAAACGGGTGTAAGTAAACTTCTAATTTACATTACTTAATTATGGTGCACCATCTATCTCTTATGGTCCATGCTCCTTAGTTGTGTAGATCTCTTAACCTATTATGTCATGGTGATGGACAGACGACTCTGGATGAACCGCCAAAGCCAAAGTGGTTAGGCAAGACGAATTTTGCAGAGATTCGTTCGTTTTGGCAGATATTAAGAAGTTTTGATAGGATGTGGAGCTTTCTTATTTTATCCCTTCAGGTAATGTTTTGGGAACACCCACCGGTTACACTTTTTTAGAAAGTTTTCATAGCTGAACCTTTACCATAATGTCCTGTCAGGCAATGATAATTATGGCGTCTCATGATCTGGACTCTCCGCTGCAAGTTTACGATACGAATGTACTTGAGGATGTTATGAGCATATTCATCACATCTGCAGCACTTAAACTCGTCCAAGGTGCATTGATGTTCTTCAAACATATTTCATACCCCTCATTACCTCAAAGGTTACACCAACCTGAAAAAGATATCGGATTTGCAGCTATTCTAGACATTTTCATGACATGGAAAGCTAGAAGCAAAATGGACTCTGCACGTCGAAGAAAAGACGTACTGAGGATCATAGTGGCAATGATGTGGGTAAGTATTCTTCCTATATATTACTCTAGGTCTAGAAGAAAATACACCTGCTATTCTACGGAAAATGGGAGCTGGCTTGGAGAGTGGTGCTATTCTTCCTACATGGTAGCAGTTGCATTTTACTTGATTAGCAATGCAATCAATATGGTCCTCTTTCTTGTGCCTGTGGTGGGAAAATACATCGAGACATCCAATGCTCGGTTATGTACAGCTTTATCTTGGTGGACACAGGTAATGCTCATTATTATACTGCCGGTTAACTGCAAGGATTTGTAATTCTTCTTTCTCGTAATTGAATCATATGAGTTTTTTTTTTCTTTTTCATTGAAATGTTGGTCATGTTTTCCTGTTCTCTGCAATGATGCAATTTCAACTTAATACAAATACTAGTAACTCTATTAATTTCAAGTTTGTACGATGTTTATGACTTCCATGTGTGAAACTGTACATATTACAGCCTAGGTTATACGTTGGAAGGGGAATGCAGGAGAGCCAAATATCCGTTCTCAAGTATTTTCGACATGCCTATTCTTGTTCCTTTTCTAAAATTCAGTCACTTATGATGTTTTCCTGGAAGATGATGTACCAATTCTTTCACTTTAGGTATACATTATTTTGGCTGCTGTTATTGCTAAGCAAATTTTCGTTCAGCTACACGTTTGAGGTGAATATTCTTTTCTGAATGATCAAATCAAGTACTTTTCCATTCGATTTTGATTTTTTGTCACCTCTTTTGAGATCAAGTGTAACATGTATGAAATTCAGTATATGGTGTTGGTTCGAAGTATAGTTGTTACTGGATGCGGCCTAGACTGTTCAAACGTAAATCTAACCACTTTAAAGGATCAGACACTTACATCTGGTGTAACTTGCAGATCAAGCCGCTCATGGCGCCAACGAGACAGATCATGAGGATTGGGGTTAAAAACTACGACTGGCATGAGCTTTTCCCTAAAGGTGACACTTATTGCACATAAGATGGTCAAGTTGAAAGTTCGCAATTCTTCTTTTTTCTCATCTGATATATTTTTTCAATTTTTAGTCAAGAGCAATGCTGGCGCAATTGCAGCCATTTGGGCTCCTATTATCATCGTAAGTGATTGTAGATACACTAGTGTGCTGCGAATGAGAAGATAATTTGAAATTATCTCAATGTTGTGCTTCCTTGTCTTCCCCTTGAACTCAGGTATATTTCATGGATGTACAAATATGGTATTCTGTCTACTGTTCTGTCTTTGGTGGACTTTATGGAATTCTACACCATCTCGGTGAAGTAAGATATCTCCTCTTTCTCTATTACATCCTTTGTGAATTAGGATACCGAGTTTCTGAAACGTGTGGTCTTCAAACAGATTCGCACACAGGGAATGCTGCAAACTAAATTCAACACTCTTCCCTCTGCGTTCAATGATTGCCTTATTCCACCGATGAAAGATGATAAAGAAGGAATCAAGAAATGGCTTTGCCCCGATGGATTTCTGCAGGTTTACCCAAGTTCAGTGATATGAACTATACTTATTTATTCCTGGCGCTATAGTACTGCCATCTAACCATGCTGGTTTCAGGCATTGGTGATCAGAAAAGGCGGAGATATGAAGTTTGCCCTCATATGGAACGAAATCATAAGTAGCTTCCGCGATGAGGACTTGATTAACAACAGGTTGATAGTGTGTTGTTGGGTTTATTTTCTCATTTTGCTTTTGCTTTCCCCGTAGAGATGAGAAATGATTAACTTAAACAATATGTGAGTGGTAACAGGGAAAGGGATTTGATGAAGATACCTGTTTCCTCAGAATTATTTTCTGGACGAATCCATTGGCCTGTATTTCTCTTGGCAAATAAGGTATACTATATTCTACAAATCCCTTTGTATACATCTGCTAGTTCTTCTAACAGGAGAGTTTTTTTTCTCGTTTACAGTTTTCGACGGCTCTTTGCATTGCTAAAGAATTTGTGGGGAAGTATAACAATCTCTTGAAAAAGATTAAAAAGGATAACTACATGTACTTGGTTGTAACCGAATGTTACGATTCACTCAAGTATATCTTTGATATCCTCGTTGTGGGTGACTGGGAAAGAAGGTAGAGTTGAACTGTTCATTTAAGTTGGCTATTATATGTCATAGACATAGATATATGTTTGTATTCTTGTTTATTTCTCTACTCGATCGACTTTAATGCACAGCATGATCTGCCTTTCAGAGTCATATCTGATCTGGTGACTGAACTGGAAGAAAGCATTGCAAACTCAACACTCGAGAATCTACGCTGCACTGAATTACCGGCTTTACATGCAAAATGTATCGACTTAGTTGAGCTTCTGGTAGTTTCCATGCACAAATTCTTAGTTTCTCTATTCACAATTTCCTTATTTCAACCTTTTGAGTGACATTACCTATGTGACTCTTCAATTAGGTCGAAGGCAATGAAGATCATCATGATAAAGTTGTGAAAGCGCTTCAAGATATTTTTGAACTTGTGACAAATGATCTGTTTGTAAATGGTTCCAGGTTAGTGTCTCACATTCTTTATATTTCCAGGTTAGCTCGTACTTCATTATTGAAATGCTACATTCATTCCTTGTGCATAAGAATACTGGATAATCTCCACGCGGAACAACAACTAGACGAGGAAGAAACCAACTTCTTCGAATACTTTGAGCCGGAATTATTTGCTTCGAAGCATTCCATTCATTTCCCGCTGCCAGATAGTGGTCCTTTAATGGAAAAGGTACCTTCCTTTAAATAAGTGAAAAATAAAATAAAATCAACTTTTGCTGCATACTTCTATTCATGAAGGAATCTAAGCCTAACATTGATCAATGCTTTCGGGTGACAGATTAAGCGCTTTCATTTGTTGCTTACTGTCAAAGATAAGGCGATGTATATACCTACGAACATGGAAGCTCGAAGAAGGATTTCATATTTTTCTACTTCTCTCTTTATGGATATGCCCAAAGCTCCGAAAGTGCGCAATATGTTGTCTTTCAGGTGCTTTCTCATGATACTTTCATTCCATATTTAGTTGCTACATTCACTACAAGTTGTTTTTCTTTTCAAATTTCATCGCGGAAAACGTCCGTCGCAGTTTTACCTCTGAAACCTTCATGGAAAACAATCACAACAATTTTTTCAAGATTGACCATTGTCTCAACAAGGGTCACAAACCAGATTTGATGTAGTCATTGGTCTTCATGAGAAAAATCAAACCGTGTCAAGGTTATTACACTTTTCAAGTTCAAAGTT
Source organism: Aragoa cleefii (assembly GCA_036897905.1). NCBI lineage: Eukaryota > Viridiplantae > Streptophyta > Magnoliopsida > Lamiales > Plantaginaceae > Aragoa > Aragoa cleefii. The sequence continues at coordinate 4,794 of JAYMSH010000212.1, read as the reverse complement.
CCTTTGCCTCTGTGAATGGTGCCAGTAAGCGACACCAATGTCAAAGTGGTTTGCAAAATGAGCATCTGTTTACGAATTGTAAAACCACTTTCGCCATAAGAACTCCTTCCGTAGTTGTTTTCATCACATGTTGATCCTCTTTTGTTTCAGTGTTTTGACTCCACATTTTATGGAAGAAGTCAAGTTCTCTAAGAAAGAGCTGTATTCAAGCAAAGAAGCAGTTTCCATAAGCTTTTATATGCAGAAGATATTTCCAGGTTGTTATTGAATGACATTCTTGAGTTCTGTTAATATCCAATTAGGTATATTTTACAAACTAAGCAAATGGAACCAAATTATGCATGACCCCCTCTTGAATCTTCTAAACCGTTAACAACAACAATCCGTCCTTGCCTCCAAAAGACTGTTAGTGAATATCAGCTAGAAGGATTAACTCATCATTTCTATGTACTGTCAGATGAATGGGAAAATTTTCTTGAGCGGCTCGGAGGTGAAAGGTTAGAGGGCACAAATTATGAGGTCAGTGATGAAGATCTAAGAGATTGGGCTTCTTTTAGAGGGCAAACACTTAGCAGGACCAGTGAGTTGAAAGATCTGTTTTATCCATTGTTATAATTGAGTTTCGGCTATAAATATTGAAATCAGACATACAATTTATTTCTTCACAGTTAGGGGAATGATGTACTACCACAAAGCCTTAAAATTACAAGCTTTTCTTGATATGGCAGAGGATGACGGTTAGTGTGATGTTAACTGAAAGTCCACATTTCCTAATCTAATCATTGCGTCGCCTCAAGAGTTTGTTAGAGGCTGCTTTGAAATCCAAGTTCAGGCTAGAAACTAATCACATTGTCAGATGTTTTCAACAGATATATTACAAGGATATGACGCTATTGATAGAGCAAGTGATACACTATCAGCTCAACTTGATGCCCTGGCAGACATGAAATTCTGTCATATTGTTTCGTGTCAAATATATGGATCCCAGAAAGCCTCCGGAGACCCTCAAGCTCAGGACATACTCGACCTAATGATCAGGTAAATTCCTGAAGACAGGAGATGCTGGAAAATTTTGCATTTGTTATAAATCTCAAGAGATGAATTTATATGTTCTATAACTTGCTCGTAGGTATCCTTCTCTTCGTGTTGCTTATGTTGAGGAAAAAGAAGAGATGGTGACTGATAGACCTCATAAAGTTTATTCTTCGATCCTTGTCAAGGCCATGAATGGTTTCGACCAGGTAATATTTCAATAATTTATCAAAATAAGCATTCTTTAGAGCAAGCAGAAAAACCAATACGCTATACTCAGATACACATTGAAGTTAATGACTGTGCACTCCAGTGCTTTGGTCTGTTGTTGGCCGAGTAACAGACTTATCTCTTTTGTAGGAGATCTACCGTATAAAGCTTCCTGGGCCTCCAAACATTGGAGAAGGAAAACCAGAGAATCAAAACCATGCTATAATTTTCACGCGTGGTGAAGCTCTTCAAGCAATTGATATGAACCAAGTATACTCAATTTCATATTTCCTTTTCATCCTTTACTTGTATGTTTTAGCAGCTTGTTGATATTATGAATATCATGATCTCGATAACAGGATAACTATCTCGAGGAAGCTCTGAAAATGAGAAATCTGTTGCAAGAATTTCTGCAAGTTAAAAGAAGGCCTCCTGCTATAATCGGTCTGAGAGAGCACATATTCACAGGAAGGTTAGGTCCTAATACTCTTGATTTATATTCTATATAAATTAATCCAATATATTGATTCTTAGGGCCGAATTACTATGACAGCACTAAATGATCTCAGAAAATATTCAAGTTCAGTGAGACATATTGCTTTAAATTTGATTATTTGATTATGTGGTTTGGAATATTAATAGACCCACTTGAATAAACGGCGAGAAAAAAGTTAGCAGTTGTATAATACAAGAATTTGCTTTTCTAACTAACTAAATTTCATCCTATTCCAGTGTTTCGTCTTTGGCAAAGTTCATGTCCTATCAAGAAACCAGTTTTGTGACAATTGGACAAAGACTACTAGCAAATCCACTAAGGTAATTTATTGGTTGCTGTTGTAAGTACCAGTATCAAAATCTTAGAGAAGGAAAATGTTGAGTACGTTAATATAATTCTTGTAAGAAATTGCAAACCCCGTGTGCTAAGTCCTCCTGGGCTCTTTGGGGGTAGCCGGTAGGGGAAGTGTGGGCATGTTGTACTGACGGTAAACCTTGTAATGCAGGGTAAGATTCCACTATGGACATCCAGATTTATTTGACAGGATATTTCACTTGACTAGAGGTGGCATAAGCAAGGCATCAAAGACTATAAATTTGAGTGAAGATGTATATGCAGGTATTTCTAGAAATCAAAGTTACACTATACTCCGGTAATGAAAAACTTTCTATTGGCGTTGTAAACTGGTGTGTTGCAGGATTCAATTGCACCCTAAGAAAGGGGTATATTACATATCAAGAGTACATGCAAGTTGGCAAAGGCCGTGACGTTGGATTGAACCAAATCTCTAAATTCGAAGCTAAAGTGACAAATGGGAATAGTGAACAAACTATTAGTCGCGATGTTTACCGTCTTGGACGTCGATTTGATTTCTTCCGGATGCTCTCTTTTTATTTCACGACCGTTGGCTTTTATTTCAACAGCTTGGTAAGCTATTTTGACTCCTTTATCTTAAGATTCCCCTCTTGGCTTTTGATAAATGCTTATCCACATAAGCTTTCAAACTTGCTAGATCATTTTGTTTCATGATTTGTCTATGCCTTGACAATGCAGATATCTGTAGTTGGAGTCTACGTGTTCCTTTATGGACAGCTTTACTTAGTTCTTAGCGGTCTTCAAAAGGCACTTCTTATGGAGGCCAAAGTGAAAAATATAAAATCTTTGGAAACTGCCTTAGCTTCTCAATCATTTATACAGCTCGGCCTCCTAACAGGTTTACCAATGGTTATAGAGATCGGACTTGAGAGAGGATTCCTTAACGCCCTTAAAGATTTCGTCCTCATGCAACTGCAGCTTGCTGCTGTTTTCTTTACATTCTCGTACGGAACAAAGGCTCATTATTATGGGCGAACTATTCTTCACGGTGGGGCAAAGTATAGACCCACCGGCCGTAAAGTGGTGGTCTTTCACTCGAGCTTCACAGAAAACTACAGATTATACTCCAGGAGTCATTACGTGAAAGGATTCGAGCTTCTTCTTCTACTTATTGTTTATGACTTGTTTAGAAGGTCGTACCAGAGCAGCATGACGTACATGTTGATAACATATGCAATCTGGTTCATGTCATTGACGTGGCTCTTTGCACCGTTTCTATTTAATCCTTCTGGGTTCAACTGGGGCAAGATAGTCGATGATTGGAAAGATTGGAACAAATGGATTAAGCAGCAGGGCGGCATAGGAATTCAACAAGACAAGAGCTGGCAGTCGTGGTGGAACGAGGAGACAGTTCATCTCCTTCACTCTGGGATCATTTCTCGGGTTATAGAGTTACTTCTTTCGCTCAGATTTTTCCTTTACCAATATGGCTTGGTCTATCACCTTGATATCTCTGGCCAGAATAAGGAGTTTCTTGTTTATGTGCTCTCTTGGATCGTTATAGTCGTCATATTCCTCATACTCAAGGTAAACTCAACACTCTTTTCAGTTTTTGCTCCAAAAATGTCATAATCAGTTTCAGTTTCATGACATATACTGAGTCTGAGTCTTCGTAATAACATATACTTGTGTGATCCGAATTCGCAGGTATTGACTGTCGGAAAGCATTATCTCAGTGCTAATCATCACATGACATTCAGGCTATTCAAAGCCTTGGTGTTTCTAGGCTTGGTGACCACAATAATAACATTGTCGGTCATCTGCGATCTATCTCTGAAAGATCTGATTGTTTGCTGTCTGGGATTTCTGCCTACTGGTTGGGGCTTGATACGGGTAAAAGAAAGAAAAAAATAAAATCCAACATTATTCTCATCTTCATATTGAAGCCATGCAAATCTTATTGGAGTTATTATCGAGCCTGATGTTATCGGCTTCATTTTGTCAGGTTGCGCAGGCTCTTCGGCCATACATTGAGGGTACTGGAATGTGGCACTTTGCTAGGGTCTTCACGAAGGCTTATGACTATGGGATGGGCGTCGTTCTGTTCACGCCCATAGCTGTTCTGGCATGGCTTCCTATCATTTCGGCTTTCCAGACTCGGTTTCTTTTCAATGAGGCTTTCAGCAGGAGGTTACAGATCCAGCCAATTCTCGCTGGGAAGAAGAAACATAAATGATGAGATTATGTTCATTTTTGTGCACATAGTTGTTATATACTATATACGAGGAAAATGCTATATGTATTCTTGTACAGCCCAAAGAAACGTTAACGAAAAAGATAGTTTATATATGAAAATTTTCGGCATTTAATACTGTAAGTATTATCCGTGTACCATATGTACTATATCACTAGTATTAAATGTACCATAAGTAATAAAAAAACAATTCTTGATATTTCGGCGGAATATTTGACGGAATACGTCAAGTGGCTTCACGAATTAGGATTTTTGAGCAAATAATACGAACAATACAACTGAACCTCCGTGTTGCTACCTCCGTCCCACCACAACAATTTTGCTATTTTCCTTTTGGACATATTCCGCAACGATCTTCCACACGTAAAATGGAAGCTCAGCTATCTCTTCTATCCCTGAAATTATTATCACATTTTGCTAGCAGTTCAAAATTCACATTTGAGTTCCTTGGAATCCTGCAACTAGAAATGAAATTCCAGAACTGTGC